>MU707416.1:52517-95406 GCA_026770625.1 Nicotiana glauca
ATTATTTCAAAAAAATTCCAAACCTTACTTCTTTTTCTACGATTAGAAGTCGGAGCCACAAGTGGTCTACCAGGAGTGGTGTCACGACCACCACCCCTTAAAGCACTAGCAACTCCAACTCCAATACTACCAACTCCAGCACTAGTAGGTGTAGCTGGTATCTTATCTTCTATTCTAAAATCTTCTTGTAATTGTTCATAATCTATATCTACATTATCATTAGGCGATGATTCAGAAACATGTGTAGATGATAATGAGTTATTACTATTACTACCAGAAGCTGAAGGACTACCTCTTTTTTTATTTTCACCCTTACCAGTAACTCTTTTACACGCTCTCTTAGCAGCATTAAACGTATTGTAAAAATTAAAGTATAAGCTAAAATTAAATATGCAATTAAAATATTAAATAAGAGAAAGAGTTGGAGGGAGTGCACCGAATTCGACAATAAATTGAGCACTTGATTACGCAATTCTGGTGTTACCACGAAGGCACGAACAAACGTCAAGCAAGTATTTCAATTTTGAACTTCAAAGTTCAAACTTCAAATTCCAAATGACAAATTCCGATAAATTAAATTCAAGAAAAGAGAGCCAAATAAAAATTATAAAATTAGAAGATGAAATCTTGCAAATTGAAGGATGAGAGAAATTGAGAATTGAGATTGAGATATGAAATTTGAGTGAAGAAATGAAGAAGAGGGGGGGAGGGGGTATTTATAGATTTTAAAAAGGATAATTTTGTAAAGTGTTAAAAACATAAAATTAAAAGAAAAATATAGCCATTTATGCAACAAATCCGTTGGCCAACGGATATATGCAGAAAAGCTGGAAATCCAACGGATAGTGGGTCCCATTTTGCTGCAAAATTTAAAAATAAAAAAAAAATTAAAATTTGACCGTTAACCGGGTTGGTTCCGGTCCGGGTTAACCGGTTTGGACACTGTTCACGCCAATCAGGTTACCCGGGCCCGATTAACCGCATCCCAGATGTGAACCATGCAAAACCGGCCTACCCCCTACCCAGCCCATCCGGCCCCCTATGAACCGGGCCGGTCCGATCCGGTTCCGATTTTAACCGGTTTGGGCCGGTCCGGTTCCGGTCTGACCCGGCCCGTTTGACAGGTTTACTCTAGAGCAAGTTGTATTATCTAACATCGCTTCGTACTAAAATTTCATTACATCATCTGAAATGATGCAAAAATAAGTATTAATTTGAGACCAAAAATAATAGAATTTCACGTTAAAAAATTCCGGAGCTCAAAGAGGTAGAAGTTGACCTGTAATAATAAACTAATATTGCTCGTAAAAAATTTGTATATGACGCTGCTCATCTTGTATAAACTAAGAGCCCGTTGGGACATAAGAGTTTTTTCACTTTTTTTCTAAATTAGTATTTGGCCATAAAATTTTCAATTTTCACTTGAAGAGGAATTTTGGAATTTTTCGAAAATTTGAAAAAATCAAAAAATTATTATTCAAATTTTTCACTCAGATCACTTACAAAATTTCGAAATAACCCAAAATTATATTCATGTTCAAATAAAACTCTAATTTTCAAATAACATATTTTTTTTTTTTTGTTAATTTTATAATTCTTATGTCCAAACGCCCACTAAATTTTTTCCTTTTCGGCAAAAAGGACCAGGAAAATATTGTAAGTTGGAATGAGGTAATTTCGGTTTATCCACGTGTGCAAATGAGAAATTGCCGTCCAATTTAGAAAATTCTTGCGAGAAGAAATGGTCCTTTTCTTTTAAACGGCAATGTCTCCGCATTTTCCTTATAATTTCGCATAGGATACCAACGTTAATCCGGTAAATACTTACCCATATTGGTTGAGTGTTTACATCAAACTAATTTAACTCACTATGGTTAATTAATTTAAATAAATAAGAATACATGTAATTTATCATGATTAAATGATTAATGTTTATATGCAAGACACATATGATATATCTATTAATTTGGTATAAATACCCTAGTTTTTACCCGTTAATCCCCATGCTAATTTCATACCCTTTGATTCATAGAATCCCAAAAATATGCTCCCTAAACACAGGTGCCCTAAAAAATTTTCGGTTTAGTTAGACTTTGGACCCACCTTTTTCAATACGAACGTTAGAAACCAAAAGGTGGAGAAAAAGCATAAAAAACAGTAAACTCATCAGTCCTATTGGCTTCTTTAATTAGACCGTTGGAAACTCATAAATCTTTTGAAAAACAACAAAATTTTCATCAAATCCAACAACTCCCCCTTAAACTCCAAACACAAAACTCCAGTGAGCATTCATTCATTCATCCAACTATGGCAGGTACCAGTGAATCTCTGCTTCAAACTCAAACCCTTCATTCTCTTTACACTGCACTTGACCCAAAATCCCTTCTTCTCTCACAATTCTCAAATTCTGATCAACCCCAATTCCTTCAACTTACCACTGACTGTTTTCTCATGGAAAAGGGACCTCGTTATAAAGCCTATGCTGATCTTAGAGAAAAAAAGTTAAGAATAAAACATATGAAACAATCAATCCCTGAAGAAGAAGAAGAAGAAAAAGATTACAACAATGAGTTGTTTGTTCTAACCCCACCAAAGAAACAAGTCAAATTTCAAGGGAATTTTGTAACGCCACCAAAAAGGACAAAAGGGTCATCTATTTTGACTCAATCAGTACCTGATTTTTCATCAGCATTGAGAAAAGAAAATAGAAAGCCACCTACTATGTTACCAACTTTGAAGGAAAAATCAGTAACTCCACCACCAGCTGGTTCAAAAAGTGGGAAATTTTATGGGGTTGTTGGGAATATTGGAGGTAGTAAATCAGTGAATTCAGGGGATAAGAGAAATGGGGGTTTAATCACTAGAAAAAGTTATGCAAATGTTGAGGAACTGAAGGGATTAGCTTCTGTTGCAAGAAGTGCTATTAATGGAGATAACAGAGTTGGAAGAAATAGCAGTAGAATTGCTGGTAAGACTATTCTTGGATATAGACAATTATAAGTCTCAAAAATCTGAAGATTTGGAGGAGAAAAAAAAAAAAAAAAGGGAAGCAGTTGAGTTCTTTTTTTTTTTTTTTTGTTTTTTACATTTGCTTTGCTTTGAAAGATTGGTTTTTGGTTTACTTTTTGTTTTTATAGAAGATTGATTGATTTTTCAATATTTGGCTTGGAGTTGTATAGAGCAATGGTGTTTGAATGAAATCGGAGGAGCTGTAACCTACTGGGAATTACAGAAAGTTCTTTGCTTATGTGGATTCTTTGGTGAACAATTTAATATCTTAATAATAGTGATATTTTTTCAATGCTCAATCTATGGTGGTCAATTTATTGTGTTTCCAGCCCCTCCCAGAAAATTAAGGGGCAAAAATCCATCAAGATGCATATTTCCACGGCTTGTATAAGTACTAGTTTTGAAAGCCAAACATAAGAGGTTTAATAATGAACTTGCTTTCAAATTGGTCTTAAATGCTGTTTTTAATAAGTTAAAAAAAAAAGGGCAGAGGAAGCATAGGAGCACAAGGGTCTATTGTACGCAACCTTACCCTGCATTTCTGCAAGAAATGTTTCCACGGCTTGAACCCGTGACCAGGCAGCAACTTTACGAGGCTCCCCTTCATTTTTAATAAGTTTAATGTTTGTAAATCATTTCTCATTTTCGGCCTGTCATCCTGGTGCAAAAAGCAAGTATAATAAATAGTACAATCAGATGCAGAATCTATTGATTTGTACAAAATACTTTGCTTGAAATTATTGAAGCCAGAGTTATCACATGATAGGCTACAATTGCAAACTCTCATAAACAAAAGGAGCTATTACTAAGAGTTACATCTGAATTTAGCTAGAACAGTAGAGGTCTAAAACAACTTCATCTACTAATACTTGGAGAATATGCCTATCAACTTCAGTGCCACACTCAAATGCTTCAATGTCGAAATCTATCCATTTACCCAAAGAATGGCTCATATCCCTTTCTATTAACTCGTCCGGGATCAAACCAACAAAATCTGTCCACACTTTAACCTCTTCAATAATATCAGCAATCAGAATCTCTTTAGTCATACTTGATGGTTGTTTGGTCCATGTTCTGAAACCAGAATTTGAGTATCGACCAAATGTCATGTCTAGGTACTCTATTACACAATCAAAAGCAAATCCTTTAAGCTGATTCATCTGTTTTGGGTCGTTACAGCCGAGCAACTGACCAAAAGTCATCCATAAAAGACTTGATAGCATATCAAGTTCATTGACGAGAAAATGGCTCACAGAAAATCCATCGTCTACAGGTAGAGGTGTAGTTCCAAAACGAAGTTCAGCACTCAAAACGACCTCTTTTGCGTGACTGAGTTTGCTTCCTTTTAACTGATCAATCTTGCTTAGCACTCCAGAAATGTTGTTAACATGGTCTGTGATCAGTGCTCCACAACTCCTCCGGCTGAATACTGAGGTTGCACAATCCGAAAGATCTCTATCAGTTTCTGGGAAGAGTTCTTCATCATAGATAGAATCCACAGATTCAGCAAGCAATTTGTCCTCTGTAGGTAAACAAGCACATATATTAGAAGCATGCATGAATGAAATCCAAATTCAGAGGTGTCTTTTTTTTTTAAGAGAAAGAAAGAAAGTTTGCGAATAGAAAACTTTGAACGAGGGACCATACTTGAGCTACTATTGGGACTGCTGGAGAGGCAGCTGTCATTTGAAAAGCTAGCTTCAAGAACACATCCTGGACTACGATGATCAATATCAAGTGAATTCCCAACTACAGTGGTTGCCGAGTCTGGTGTGGCCTGAGCAGAATTTCAAAAGCAATAAGAAGATTCAGATTAATATAATAGGAGTATAACTGAAGCAAGCGCATTTATGCATTTTTTTGGTACTTGAAAAGCAACGAAAGAAGTTATTATTTCTGAGGGGGGAAATGGTGGATGATGAATAGTGAATAACTAAATCATTAGCATCCTGAAGTGCTATTTCCTGACTACTACTAGTACAGTCCACGGTTGCCTGTGCTCTGCATTTACTAAGAAGCCAAAAGCAGTTGAATAGTATGTGTAGAATGTGCACTTCATTTCTAATGGAAAACAAGAAAATGCATGGGAAGAAATATGCTTCTATGCAACTAGTCAGGGAAGGCTGAAGTGTACATCTGATCCAATCAAATGGTACTTAAATCAAGCAAGATTATGGTTCTTTGTATGCATGAGCGCCATGAGTATACTAATTTGGTACATTCAATCAGTAAGTGTTAATGCTAACAAGTACTCTCATAGGCAATGAACAGTTCAACCCACTCAGCTAAAGTTAAATTAGCCAGATCAATCAATCATGTAATTTAGAATGAAGAGTTACCAGTATGAAAGACCATGCTCCATTTAAATGGAGAGTATTACTAGGCTTTGCTTGATTTAGTCTTTCTAATTTGTTATCTAACCATTGGCTTGTTTTGTATGCTCTAATTCGATATATTATAAACCAAAAAGAAGCGTTCTCTTTCATAGAATGTACTCTATAAGTAATATTGACTGCACTAGCACCAAGTAATGGTATAGTATAATATAATCACACAAAGGAAGAAAACCAGTTTCATTAAATGTATGATTAATTATCCACAAGTCCAAAGCTGTTTTACCCTCTAGGAACTGTAGGTACTTATGTCGCTCCAGCTTTAAAAAAGGAAAATATTTCATAAGAGATCTTTCAGTATTCCATTTATTGCAACTTCAGGCAGTTAACATTAAAGCAATGCTAACCTGGAAATTCATGCATGTATTTCTAGAGGACACAACAGCATAATCACACGAATCTTCTTTTCTGCGTCTAAGAGGTAAACTATCCAGATGAAATTGTCTCTCTGCATTCAATGCAGTAATTAACTCCTGAAGGATTGTAGCAGTGCTTTTTCTACCCCCTTCTGCGAACTCTTCTTCACTAGCTAATTCCTTCAGCTTTTGCTCCAGAAGTGCTCCTAAAGTGTCCCCTTTCAAAGGTAAGGGTTTCTGCAAGCATGTTGTTTCATCATTTCCTTTAAAGAAGGATCTTCCTGGAGTAGCACCAAAACTTGAGTCATTTTGTAACTTAGTTTTTGTGACTTCTGCATGAATGTCAACCTTCTGATTCATAGCAGATTTAAATGTAAAGGAAACAACATTACGTCCCTCAGAACTATCATTGATTGCGCCACTCTCTCGCAAACATGGCAACTTCGGTTTAGTGGAATGCCGATCACCAGAACTAATCGGAAAAACATCCTTTCTACTTGTTTTGTCAGAGTAGGGACTCGATTCTCTGCCCAAACTCGCATTTCCATAAGTCGAACTTTCACCTTGTCTGGAAACATTCATTAATCGCTTCTTCCGCACCGGAGAGAGGGAATCACTTCTCCTTGAATAAGGTTTTCTTTCAGTTTCAAACTTGCAGCCTTCGGCTGTGGCTGGCATCCTCAATCGGGTAGTAGATGCACCTAACCTTCTGTTCTGTGCAACAAAACTTTTTGTATCATTCATAGATTCTGTAGCTGCTAAAACTCTGTTGCTCTGCAGACTACTTGGCTTAGACTTCATAAGACCTCTCTCTCTATTTTGAGATGTTTGATTTTGCTTCTGAATCTTATCCGCATTAGTAACAGATGATACATCCTTCTTCACATTGCTCCGTTGGCGGGCGCCATGCATCCCTATTTGACTTCTGCTAATAGTTCTCTTGCCCAATATGAGTTCCGCACAGTAAGATACATCATCTATTTCTGCAGTGGCGTCTGAGGACGAACTCTCAGAAACTCTCACGTGTTGATCCCTGCTGCCGATAATCGGCAACCTCGGCATATTTCTTCCTAGGCCTTCACAAGAAGGTTCAGAGTAACTACAGACAGGTGACGAAACATTTGGTATACCATTCTTACTATGAAGCAAATAACCACAATTTTTACATGAAGGCACAGATGTACCCTTCAAAGTCTTTGAATCCACATAAGAATTAGAGCCTTCCACCAAATGGTGTGTTGCTAAATCTGCTTTGTCTTCCAAGGGAGAAAAATATTTAGGGTAAGTGAGAGCACATTTCGCCCTACTCTTTTGCAAACCCGGTTCCAATATCCTACTTGCAGCCCCAATCAACCTAGATGCATTTCTACCAGAAACATTTCTGGGACTTTTTACAGGAGAAACCAATTTAGGCTGATGTTTTCTTGGCCTTGACAATACAGTCTTCAACTGCAATGCTTCAGCACTAAATCTACTGACTGGGCGTCTTTCGCTCAGCCCTATCTTCTGAAGCTTTTGAGGCCTCAATTCGCGCTTTATTTCAGCCTTCTCAAAATTCATATCTTCTTTATCAGATCCGCCAGGCCGAGCACCAAGTTTCTCTGCCATATTGCTCCCAATTTCAGAAGCTGAAGCCTTTTTCGGTGTACCCCATTGTCCTGTAGGCATTGATTCCAAACCCATGAGCCTAGCAACCAAACTTGGAGCTTTCATTTCACGCTTGCTTTCACATTTGCTCATCCCATTGTTTTTTGTATTTGGAAAACCTCCACTGTTCTCATTAGCAATCTACATTGTTCATACAAGAACCAAAAAAAACAATAAAAATATAAACTTTCTTGTCAGGCCTTACAACTAAGTCTGCAAAAAGCAAAGCTAAATGTGGTAAGATAGTTCATGAAATGAGTACCAAACGATGCTTTGGTTGCTTCTCATCCCCTCCAAACTTCTTTGAAGCTTGTTTCAACCGAGCTATAAAAATGCAACACAAACAAAGAAAATATTACACCTATAAAATTACCCTCAAGAAAATAACCATTTTGCTTAAAAAATGAGTGGAAATTTAAGAGCTAACCTGGTGAGAGCAGTTTCTTTGGAAACAGCTTCTTCTTGGCAAATCTACGGTTCCAATCAAAGAGCTGAAAGAAAATGCCCACACAACCACCAGGCCTTTGAGGTTTTTTCTCAGTAATGGCCAAAGATGATGCTGTTATTGCTACACTATCACTCATTTCTCTACTTGAGCTCACAATTATCCCTCAAAAAACTTCTCTTAAATTTCTTCACCTTTTCTCACACTTTCCACACACACACACTGTGCTGAATATGATTTACCTACTTTGGCTTCCCAATAAGATTCTGTCAAAACATTATCTACATATTAATGGAAATAACCCTACTGGTCCCTCTGCCCCCCACATCACTCACCCTCCTTTGCTCACACCAAAAAAAAAAGGAAAAGAAAAAAACTCACATTTTCATGCAAGCAACAGAGCAAAAACCCAACAAAAATTTCAGAAACAAGAAAATAGCAATGAACAGTAATACCCTGAACAGTGTTAAATGATAACCAACTTTTCACAAGAAACCACTCTAAAACAAAGAAATACAGAACAAGAAAATACAAACAGTAATACCCAGAATGTCTTTTACTTTCACGCAATGAGCTACTTTTCAAGAAAACAGCTAGAACTGACTATGAGACACTCTGGTAGGATGAAAAAGGAAGAAAGACTGAATCTTGGATTAAAGATTCTGTTCTTATTTTTCGGGTTGGCAGTCAAAAAAGTAGAATCATATTCTACACTAGAGCACATGCTGAATCACGCAACCATAGAATAAAAATCTTTTCTTTAGCCGATTGAGGAACCCCAGAAAGTGAAACCTTCTGTTCTTCTGCTATAGGAGCTGAATAAAGCTGTGGTGGTGAAAACGGCTCTTCTACACTTTTTCACAGTGAAGAGCAGAGTGTAAGGGGAAATGGGACAAAGGTTGATGCGTAGTAGGATAAGAAGAAATGGGGCAAACTGAGCAACCCCACGCTCCACTGTAGGATTGGTCAACATGCAACATCTTCGTTCAATGTTTGGTATAAGAGAAATATACACGGTCTTCCGTATTTTGTTTATTTTAAAATTGTGAAAATTTACTTTTTACTTTTTTAATAAAATCTTAAAAGTTGCTACATGAACCCCGTGAATTGTTGTTTGTGTAAAGACCCTTGAAAAAGTAATATGCTGACGCGCTTTTTTCCATATTTGATGTTCCTATTTCTTATAGCCTGTTTTGGTCGAGCTTTTAAAGTAGCTTCTTTTTAAAAAATATTTTTTAAAAAGTAATTTGTGTTTGATAAATTAATTTAAAAAATATTTTTGAGCAATAATTAATGTTTGACCAAATTTTAAAAATATATTTTAAGTTTTTTTTCTTCTTCTCAAAAGTGCTTTTTAAGAAAATATTTTTGGGATGAAGCTATTTTTTTTCTTTTGCTTCTCAAAAGTTGCATATACTTCTCCGGGGCAGCTCAACGGTATTGGTGTCCTAAAGACAAATCTTAAAAAAATATCTTAAATTATATAAATAAAATTTTATATATTTTTATTTGATTTTTTTTGTTTTGTTTTGTAAATATGGTGTATTGACCATTTTATACGTATCTTGACTATGCACTCGGCAACTTGATAGCTCCCATAGTAGTCCGTAGAACGTATCAAATAACTCTAGTCATCAAAGCTTCGACAATATTAAATCCATGGTTAAGATGATAGTTTTATAAGTTTTCATCGTCTAATGATTTTGTTTGGCTCAAAAGTTATCAATCTACTTTGTAAGCTTAAAAATAATCAAAAATAAATGAGGGTAAATCGGAATCAAATATGATAAAACCTAGAGACAAAAGAGATGAAATTATTGTAGTAGATCTGATAAGATGAACTCGAGAATGAGTGTTCGTTAGATGTAGAGATAGAGAGAGAGTAAGAGAAAATAAGAGAGTTGTATTATCCGAGAATAATAATGATCCCCTTTACGATGGGAAGGTCTCCTTTATATAGCAGGAGGCCTTCCTCGAAACAATCATAAAAGTACAAAAAGTAGTCAACGTCCCCCTAGCGAGGACGCTGAGATTTAAGTGGCGTTGCCTTTGTCCCCGCGCCCAAGTCGTACCCATGCTTTAGTTGACGTATACTCACTAGGCGTATCCTTCGGCGTAGAGACGTTGAGGGCCAAATTTGACCCCATACAGTTAGTCCATCCGCTTGTTGGAGGCGTATTCGGTAGACGTCTTCAATGGGCGAAAATGCAAACCTCGTCTTTGGAGAATTTGACCTTACTATGGGGGCGGTGACGTGAATGAGATGAAATGTATGACATCGCCGAGCTGCTGACGCATGGCTCCCTTTTTGAAATAACGTCATCGCCCGCATGCGTCACAATTATAATTACTCCCGAGGCGGTTCAGAGGATGATGTAATGTTCTGGTTTCCCGCGCCCGTTTTGAATCATGCCTCTTCGATTTCTGCGCATCCTAACCCTATAAATAGAGGGAAGGTTCAATCCATTTCATCTTTTGAACCTTTGGAAAACCTTTTCTGGCTTCTTTCTTTGCCTTTCTTTCTAGCAACCGTTATTTCGTGCGAGACTCTCCCACTTCTTTAAAACCACATTTCCTGTCGTTAGTGCTTCGTTTCTTACATAGGATAACATGATGAAACGTCGTCAGAGTAGTAAAAAGACCAAAGATAATGCCCCATCTAGGGTTCCGCCCTCCTCCGGTGGCGAAGAGGAAAAAGAAGGGAAGGCTCTTGTTCCCCTTAGTGTAGACAACGTCCTCCCAAAAAAGATGCATATTCGAAGGGATTTTCCAACAAAAAGCCCAGCCCTTCCCTGTGAGCATAGTGATTTATTACAATCCCACCTAAACGATCTTCGAGAGACACACCATATTCCGGACTATGTGGAAATTGCTCCGGCTAGGATAAACTATGCCAATGTGCACCGGCCTAGGTACTGCACATTTTACGAGTACCCATTTTTGATCGGTTATGGTCTCCCGATCTACCCACTAACGGAGGAACTTTGTCGTTTTTCAATATGTGTCCGGCTTAGCTTACTCCTTACACCTTGAAGGTGTGCAGGATTTTGACCACATATGCGGCCAAGGCTGAGTGCAGCGTCTCAGTTCACCACCTTTTACAATTATTCAGCCCTGGTTACCTAAGAGGTACCATGCTGCAGTTGAAAAGCTGTGGCGTGAAGGGCTTGGTCGTTAGAGTTGACGACAAGACCAACCGCCACTTTTGGCGTAAGTACTTCTACATCAGGACGGAGCACCTGGTGTCTAACCCTGAAGGGTTCCCGGAAAGATGGAACCCATAACGTAAGTACCTTTATTTGTAGAATTCATGACAGCTTGTGACCTTGACCATCCTGCCACTCTGATTTCTTTCTTTACTCTTTTTTGTAGAGAGGGATTCTCCACCCCAGTTCATTGACAATATTAAATCATGGGTGGAAAGAATGATACCTTATGCGGAGGAATGTCGTACCTGGGTCGCATTTCGTGAACAATACATCCTGTCAGGCTTTGGCTTAGGTTTGGAGGTTCCCTTAGGCTTTGTTACCTGACTTACTCGTGTTGGCAGGTCGGAGCGCCCCTAAAAGGAAGAAAAACAGCGTTACCTCACCTAGGGCGGGGACTGACTCTGAGGGTGGAGACATACCCTACGGCTCGTCCAGTGATGGCACCCCCGAGGTTCCTCAACAGGAGGTTGCTCCTGTGGCGAAGTCCGCAAGAAAAGCGACTCCTTCAATGCCATGCCTGCGGCCTGTGGAGGAGACTTCTGAAGGTGAGGAGCCGCCAGAGAGAAAAAGACGGCAGTTAATAATGGGCAAGGGGATAGCCACAGAGGACAAGAGGGTGAGTGAGCCCCGTCAGGGGTCGAGGCCAATTTTTATGGCCGATGCCATCCGTTCTGGGAGGTCGGCTCCCCAAAGGAGGGCAGTTTGCGACGCCAGCCTAGCCCGTATTACGGAGAGTGGTTCATCGACTACTGTTGGAGAAGTGGGCGACGGTGCCGAGAGGGTGGACCCTGAGGCCGTCCATGTGGATGCAGATATGTTAACGAGGGGTCCAGCCCATGTGGGGATGACGACAGGTAGATCCAACCGCCGAATTCTGATCCTAGGAGGGTATAACCTATTTCAACACAGCGAGCAGGCCGCAACAGATATGACCCTACTATGTGCGGCCGCTGAGCGTGAAATGCTGAAAGGTGTTAGTGATGGGGATCTATCCTGGAGGGTCGTTGGTGCGGCCTTGCAGGTGGTTTTTGGTTTTCTTTGTGTGTCGTAAGGCTAACTTTGATGCACAATGACTTGCCTTTCTTCTTTTTCTTCTCCTTTTAGACTCTCATTTTGGAGGTAGAGAGGAGGCGGCGAGCGCAAAGGAAGGCATCCACCTTTAATAAGGTGGCAAAGAAGTATCAGCGGTGTCGTGCCAAGCATCAGGCACTGGCGGACCTACTCAAGTAGGACCCAAAATTTCGGGTTTTCTGTGAGGGCCTTGAGCAGTCGGAGACCCAACTAAAATGGAGGGTGGTCGAGCTGGAGCAGGTTGATGAGCAGCTGATGGCCGCTTTGGCTCGGAATATCGAGCTGGAGACTCTTCTCCAGTCAAAGGAAGAGGAATTGGAGGTTGGTCGTGGGGGTAGCGGCGGAAGTTGCTGATTTGCAGACAGAGGTCGCTGCCTTGACCATCGAGCTCGATACCACGGCGGCTGAGGTTAAAGTTCTTAAGCGGACTGATGCGCCAAGGTCCGATGAGGATATGCATCGTGAGGCGCATGATATGTGGGTGTATGCTGAGGCCAGACTGGTCGTGCTTGAGGAGTTCTTAGCTGCGGGTCAGGCTACTGAGGCGGAGGTTCAGGAGCAACGACGCGTAGCTCGTGTCGCTCGCGAAGCCTGTGGGTATAGTTCCGAGTCCCTAGACCGGACGGGCTGTAATTCTGAAGACGTTAACCGTCTAGGATCCGGGTCCTGGATCTTTGCAACTTATCAACCTGGTGACGGCAACAGACGAGATGGCGGCCAGGCGGAGGACGGGGAACAGAATGGTGGAGCCCCTTAGGACTTGTATACATTTTTGTTTTGTTGTATTTTGAAGCGTAAATGGGTCCTTTTGTACATGCATTTTTGGATGATAATGAAAGTTGTACTTTTGTTGTTATTCCTTTCCTTTTGTATCTTTTATTTTCGGTATCTCGTCTCCGCAGGGCGGATGCTCGCTTACTTGTAGGATTCTTAGCGTGCTTCTCGAATGTTGTTTGTGTTATCCGCCAATAGAAGGCAGCTTCGATGCTAAATAGTGGCGGTTTTAGCTAATAATGGCGTCGTTTTACCTGTTATTTACGTGCCTTTTGCCGTAGTCGAACAGAGTTGGCGGTTGTTGGCGACGATAGCCTTAGACATAATATTGTCGATGGTCTTAGCCAGGTACGTAACTTCGACTGTTGCCGAATTACTCGTTGGCCGTAGTCGAGCTGGTTCGACTTATGGACGACGATGGCCTTAGCCATGTACATAACTTCGACTGTCGTCGAGTTAATCTTTTGTCGTAGTCGATCTGGGTCGACTTATTGACGACGATGGCCTTAGCTATTTACACGTCGGAGATGGCCTTAGCCATGTACATAACTTTGACTATCATCGAGTTACTCTTTTGTCGTAGTCGAGCTGGGTCGACTTATTGACGACGATGGCCTTAGCCATGTACGTAACTTCGACTGTCGTCGAGTTACCCTTTTATCATAGTCGAGCTGGGTCGACTTATTGACGACGATGGCCTTATCCATTTACACGTCGGAGAAGGTACGTAACTTCGACTGTCGTCGAGTTACTCTTTTGTCGTAGTCGAGCTGGGTCGAATTATTGACGACGATGGCCTTAGCCATTTACACGTCGGAGATGGCCTTAGCCATGTACGTAACTTCGATTGTAGTCGAGTTACTCTTTTGTCGTAGTCGAGTTGGGTCGACTTATTAACGACGATGGCTTTAGCAATTTACATGTCGGAGATGGCCTTAGCTATGTACGTAACTTCGACTGTCGTCGAGTTACTCTTTTGTCATAGTCGAGTTGGGTCGGCTTATTAACGACGATGGCCTTAGCCATTTACACGTCGGAGATGGCCTTAGCCATGTACGTAACTTCGACTGTCGTCGATTTACTCTTTTACCGTAGTCGAGCTGGGTCGACTTATTGACGACGATGGCCTTAGCTATTTACACGTCGGAGATGGCCTTAGCCATGTACGTACCTTCGACTATCGTCGAGTTACTCTTTTGTCATAGTCGAGCTGGGTCGGCTTATTGACGATGATGGCCTTAGCCATTTACACGTCGGAGATGGCCTTAGCCATGTACGTAACTTTGACTGTTGTCGAGTTACTCTTTTTTCGTAGTCGAGCTGGGTCGACTTATTGACGACGATGGCCTTAGCCATTTACACGTCGGAGATGGCCTTATAGATGTACGTAACTTCGATAGTCGTTGAGTTACTCTTTTTTTGTAGTCGAGCTGGGTCGACTTATTGACGACGATGGCCTTAGCCATTTACACGTCGGAGATGGCCTTAGCTATGTATGTAATTCGACTGTCGTCGAGTTACTCTTTTGTCATAGTCGAGCTGGGTCGACTTATTAACGATGATGGCCTTAGCCATTTACACGTCAGAGATGGCCTTAGTCGTTCATACATTGGAGATGGACTTAGTCGTTCATACATTAGAGATGGCCTTAGCCGTTCATTCATTGGAGATGGCCTTAGCCGTTCATACATTGGAGATGGCCTTAGCCGTTCATAAATTGGAGATGGCCTTAGCCGTTCATACATTGGGGATGGCCTTAGCCGTTCATACATTGGAGATGGCCTTAGCCGTTCATACATTGGAGATGGCCTTAGCCGTTCACACGTTGGAATGGTCTTAGTCGTTCATACATTGGAGATGGCCTTAGTTGTTCATACATTGGGGATGGCCTTAGCCGTTCATACGTTGGAGATGGCCTTAACCGTTCATACATTGGAGATGGACTTAGCCATTCATACATTGGGGATGGCCTTAGCCGTTCATACGTTGGAGATGGCCTTGGCCATTCATACATTGGAGATGGCCTTAGCCGTTCATACATTGGAGATCATGCTAGTCCAGTCCCTTTGTCATGTCAGCCAGGAGAGTGCATGAAGTGGCTGGTATGACAAACTTGTTCCGCAAATATATCTAGGTGTCCCCTCTGCCGCCTCGTTAAAAACCTCCCCGAGAAAACCCAATTGGGACAAAACTCGGGTAAGGGAAAAAGAGTGCGACTCGGGAGACGCCTTTTAGAAATGGAAATACTTGAGGTGGGCGACGTTCCAATTATTTTGGAGAGTTCTTCCTTCCATTGTTTCTAATTGGAATGCTCCTTTACCTGCTGCTGCTGTGATTTTGTAGGGTCCGTCCCAGTTGGTGCCCAGTTTTCCTTCGCTTGGGTCTTTTGATGCCAATGTTTTGGCTTTGAGGACGTAGTCTCCCACTTTAAGTGGTCTTACTTTGGCTCTTTTGTTGTAGTATCTTTCGACTTGTTGTTTCTGAGCCACCATTCTTATGTGGTCCATTTCTCTTCTTTCCTCGGCCTCGTCGAGGTCTTGAAGCCTGTTTACATCGTTCTCTATTCCGTTGGTATGTGAATACCTCAATCTTGGTTCGCCGACTTCGACTGGTATGACTGTGTCAGTTCCGTAGACTAGTGAGTATGGTGTATCTCCTGTGCAAGATTTTGGTATGGTTCGGTGTGCCTAAAATACTTCTGGTAGTAGCTCGGGCCATAGCCCTTTGGCTTCCTCGAGTTTCTTTTTCAGTATGTTCAGTATTGTTTTGTTGGAAGACTCTGCTTGGCCATTGGCGGCGGGGTGATATGGCGTGGAGAGTATTCTCTTAATGTGCCATTTGTCGAAGAATTCCGTCGTCTTCTGGCCGATGAACTATCATTCGTTGTCGCAGCTGATTTCTTTGGGGATGCTGAAACGGCAGATGATATTTTTCCATATGAAGGCAATGACTTTATGTTCGCGTATTTGGGCGTACGTACCTACTTCCACCCCAATTGGAGAAGTAGTCAGTTAAAACTAATAGAAATCGTACCTTTCCTCGTCCTACTGGTAGGGGATCGACTATATCCATTCCTCATTTGATGAAAGGCCATGGGAAAGTGACTGAGTGGAGAGGCTCTCCTGGTTGGTGTAGCATGGGGGCATACTTTTGACATTGTTCGCATCGGCGAACGTATTCTGCTGCCTCTTTCTTCATGGTGGGCCAATAATAACCGACTCATATTATGCAGCGTACGAGGGCGCGGTTGCCTGTATGGGCGCCGCAGTGGCCCTCATGTACTTCATCAAGTACTGGTCTCATTTGGTGCGGCCCTAGGCACTTGGCTAGAGGTCCGCCAAACGTCCTTTTGTAGAGCTCGTGGTTTATTAGGCAATACCTGGTGGCCTGTACGCAGAGCTTCTTTGCTTTTTTTTTTGTCGAGTGGGAGTGTACCATCCTGCAGATAGGATACAAATTGGTTGTGCCAGTCCCAAGTCAAATTTAAAGAGAGTACCTCAGTGTGATCAATGGCTGAATGGAGGAGGGTGACCATGCTTTCTTTGTTGAAGTTTTTAGTGGCTGCGGCTAAGTTTGCCAAACCATCTGCTTCAATGTTCCGTGCCCTTGGAAATTGTTCGAGGCGGCACTCGACGAACTGAGTCATTAATTTGTGGATCTCTGACTGATATTTTTGCAATCTCTGCTCCTTGATTTGGTAAGTCCCAGTGACCTGGTTCAGTACGAGTTGGGAGTCGCAGTGGAGAACGAGTCGTCGAGCCCCATATTTCATGGTTAGTTTCATACCTGCAATAACGGCCTCGTACTCAGCCTCGTTGTTATTCATTTCGGGGCACCGCACGGACTGGCAAATTATTTCGCCCGTGAGGACCTCAAGAACGAATCCCAGTCCTTATCCCGAGGCATTAGCGGCGCCGTTAGTGTACAGATTCCATAAGTCGGTGTTGGAGGGGGTAAAACCTGCCTCCAGTTTTGCCTATGGCAGTATTTCTGCGCTGAAATCGGCTATAAAGTCGGCAAGTACTTGCGACTTAATGGCGGTTCTCGGGTGATACGAGATATCGTGCTTGCTGAGCTCTATAGCCCATCTGGCGAGTCTGCCTGATAACTCAGGCTTATGTAGGACACTCCTCAAGGGGAAGGTCGTTACTACTTTTACGGGGTGGCATTGAAAATAGGGTCGGAGCTTTCGTGAAGCTATGACCAATGCCAGGGCTAATTTTCAAGGTGTGGATACCATGTTTCGGCATCCACTAAGGTTTTGCTAATGTAGTAAATAAGAGATTGCGTACCTTCATTTTTGCGGACCAAGACTGCGTTGACGGTGACCTCGGAGATGCCCAGATATACCAGTAGGGGCTCGCCTGGACTCGCTTTGGCCAGTAGTGGTGGCGAAGATATGTATGCTTTTAATTTTCTCTAGGCTTCGACGCATTCCTCGTTCCACTGTAATCTGTTGTCCTTTCTCAACACATTGAAAAATTTATGGCACATGTCGGAGGACCGTGAGATGAATCTAGATAGGGCGGCTATTCGCCCCGTCAACTTTTGTACCTATTTTTTGCTGTTCAGAATCTTAGATATTGCATCTATCGCCTTGATCTGATCTGGGTTGACCTCGATGCCTTGTTGAGACACGAGAAATCCTAAGAACTTTCCCGAGTCTACGCCAAAGGCGCATTTCTGGGGGTTCAGCTTCATCCCGTACCTTCTTAGTATTTCGAAGGCTTCTTTCAGATGGTCGATGTGGTCTTCTTTCTTTGTCGACTTCACCAGCATATAGTCGATATAGACCTCCATGGTCTTACCGAGCTATTTTTTGAACATTCTGGTGACCAGTCTCTGGTACGTAGCCCCCGCATTTTTGAGCCCGAAGGGTATTACCTTGTAGCAGTATATCACTTGGTGGGTGATGAAAGTTGTTTTCTCCTAGTCCTCCTCGGCCATCATGATTTTGTTGTAGCCAGAGTAGGCATCTAAAAAGCTCAACAGTTCATGTCTCATGGTAGCATCGATCAATTGGTCGATGTGGGGTAGTAGGAATGAATCCTTCGGGCATGCCTTGTTCAGATCAGTTAAATCCACACACATTCTCCACTTCCCGTTTTTCTTTTTGACCATGACAACATTGGCGACCCACTGGGGGTACTTCGATTCTTTGATAGAACCTTTGGCCAGTAGTTTGTCTACCTCCTCGCTGACCGCTTCATTAATAGCGGCATTGAATTTCCTTCTTATCTGGCGCACGGGCGGATGTAGTGGATCGACGTTCAACTTGTGGGTGGCGATGTCTTGCTGGATTCCCGGCATATCTGAATGTGAAAAAGCAAATAAATCTGCATGGTTAGTTAGGAATTCACGATACTTACTCGGGTTGGTGAGGCCGTGCCCGATGTAAGCTTTCTTTGTGAGGTCGGTGTCGTCCAATTGGACCGGGTTGAGGTCTTCGACTATTGCTTTATAGACTTCCACGACGTCGGGGTCCCTGATGATGTCCGTTGTCGGGTTGACTTTAGTCCCCAACATGGCTGATTGCTATGCTTCTGCACTCGCCCCTTTTAGCTGTTTGGTATGGGTTCAATCCTAAGCTATCTTGTAGCATTCCTGTACGGTGCGCGGCTCGCCTCGAATGCTGAATACCCCCTACGGGGTGGGGAATTTGATCACTTGGTAAAAACTTGAAGGGACCGCTCGCATGGCATGTATCCATGGGTGTCTTATGATGACGTTGTAGGTCGTTTCCTGGTTTATTACATGGAAAGTTGTTTCCAGCGTGACCCCTCCTACTAAAACGGGCAGTGATATTTCTCCGGATGTCCGTTCCACTGCATTGTTAAAACCAGTTAGTGTTATGCAATGCGGTATCACCTTACCCTCGAGTCTCATTTGTACGAGGACCCTCGAGTGGATAATACATGTGCCACTTCCGTCATCAATCATGATTCTTTTTACATCCGTATTAGCGATACGTAAAGTGATAACTAAAGCATCGTAATGAGGGAAAGACAAACCGTCGACATCGGACTTATCGAAGGTGATACTATCTTCGAAGTCGTCATACCGTTCGTGGGCGATGGTCCGTTTTAGTTTGTGCGTGGTGGCGAACTTGACATGGTTGATTGCTGAGTCTTCGCCGCCTCCACTGAACTTGACCGTGGGGTTGTTCCCGTCTGCGCGCAAAGTTTATTTTTCCTTTGTCACTGAGCAATTCCCTCAGGTATCCCTGGTTCAGCATCCTGACCATCTCTTGACGTAGGCCTATGCAGTCCTCGATTTTGTGCCCCTGTTCCTGATGGAACTCACATAGGACATTTGATTTCCTTGTAACGGGGTCTGATTTCATCTTTTACGGCCACTGCACCTTGGTGCCCAGCTTCTCCAGTGCGTACACTATTTCTGAAGGAGACACACAAAAGTTATGGGTAGATAATAAAGGAGGTGTACCTCTTTCGTTTCGGAATGGGGCGACATATCGTTGTTGAGCATCGGTATGCCTTGATGGTAGATGTGAGGATCTGGTGTATGGCTGGTGCCAGTCTTTGTTGGAGTGTGGGAGTTGTTCTCGCTGTCTGTCATTGCATCGATCCCTCCTTGTCTCTGAGTGTATCACTGTTAACCGTTGGGTCGGTCCATTAAGATCATCCCCGTCTGCTCGTACCTCAGCACAATAGGAGTTGTGAATTTCCTCCCATGTAGTAGGGGGATATTTCATGAGACGGCTTAGTAGTTTCTTGGTTTCCCTCGAACCGTCCCTGTTTAGCCTGTTTTGGAAAGCGATGACTGCCATACCTTCCGATACGTTTGGCAGACTCGTCCTTACCCTGTTGAACCTGGCTAGGAAGTCCTTGAGTCCTTCCCTTACGGTTTGCCTGACGGCAAAGATGTCGTTGACCCTTGCTTTCTCTTTCTTTGCTCCTACATGGGCGGTGATGAACTTATCTACCATTTCCTCGAATGTTGATATTGCCTTGGCTGGTAGTTGAGAGTACCACGTTAGGGCCCCTCCCGTCAACGTCTCACCAAACTTCTTCAGCTGCACCGATGGTACCTGCTCTTTTGATAGGTCATTACCCTTCACAGTGACATAGTGGATCAAATCATCCTCATGATCTGTGGTTCCATCGTATACCCTCAAGTAGGACGGCATCTTAAAGGTTTTTGGGATAGAGTGAGGGGCAGCTTCTTCGGTATATGGTTGTTCGACGAATCTTCCCACGTCGCATTTTGGTAGCAACTTGGGGGCACCAGAGATATTGTCTACCCTTTCTTGTTGCTCTTTCATTTGGTCGCGAAGCGCCTTGTTTTCATTCTCCATTCCTTCCATCTTCTTTAGGATGGCTGTTAGCGTGTCGTCGTTGGCCCGTGCTTCGATGGGTCTGTTAATGGCTCGCACAACTTCAGGTTCACCCATGGCAGCAGTGATGCTTACCGTTGGTATACACCTGACGTTACTTTGCGGTGACTTCTCAACCAAGCCACTTAGAGTACTTGTTAGACATTCTTCTAGTAGCTTCTTGACCACCGAGGGTGCTTCCTTAGCCGCAGATGTGGAAGCTCCTTTTTCATGTAAGATCGTCAGATCTTCAGATGTAGAAGGTGAGATCTTTGTACCTGGTGTGGTGCTAGGGGTTGCATTCAAGATACCCTCGTCACTGGCCTCGTTGAGAGGACCAAGGAGATTGGCTGCAACACCCACTATTGCTTTCGATCTGGTGTTATTTTCGGCCATCTTTTTGTGCGGTATAGATAATGGTAGTTGGTTGTTCTCTAGGTGGATACTATGATTTTGATTCTCGAATTCCCCATAGACCGCGCCAAATTATTTGACTCAAAAGTTATCAATCTACTTTGTAAGCTTAAAAACAATCAAAAGATAAATGAGGGTAAATCGTAATCAAATATAATAAAACTTAGAGACAAAAGAGATAAAATTATTGTAGTAGATCTGATAAGATGAACTCGAGAATGAGTGTTCGTTAGATGTAGAGATAGAGAGAGAGTAAGAGAAAATAAGAGAGTTGTATTATCCGAGAATAATAATGATCCCCTTTACAATGGGAAGGTCTCCTTTATATAGCAAGAGACCTTCCTCGAAACAATCATAAAAGTACAAAAGTAGTCAACGTCCCCATAGCGAAGACGCTGAGTTTTAATTGGCATCGCCTTTGTCCCCACGCTCAAGTCGTACCCTTGCTTTAGTTGACGTATGCTCACTAGGCGTATCCTTCGGCGTAGAGACGTTGAGGGCCAAATTTAACCCCATACAGATTTCAATTTTGCTAAATATATGTTAAATATAATCATACATTTAGAATATCAAGTCTATTTTGATTTTTAAAGTGGCTTGATCTACGTTGGTAAGAAATATCAACTCTCAAAAATATTACAAGAGACTTTATTTTTATTTTTATTTTAATCGTCAATAACGTCATCAAATAGTTCTTTCTTACCTAGTGCATATTTATTATGAAATTCATGCATTTATTTAACTAACTTGAGCTCTATCACATTCAAAAATATACATATATCTAGTTTTTTTAATAATAATAATTATATATATATAATACTAAATGATATTCATAAAATTGAGGCCTTCAATTTAGGGGGCATTAAAGCAATTGCTTTAATGCCTCCCCTTATAGCCGGCATTGCTGCTTCTAATCAATAATAATTTTTTCATTCTACAAATTTGGTCAAATACTTATATTTAAAAAAAATATTTTTGACAAAAAAGAAGTTGATTAAACATGTTATTAGCCAAGTAGTATAAAAGAGATTATTATGAGCTTTTAATATTCAAACATATCACCGTATATCCCACGCAGCTTCTTGTCTGGACTGTGTTTTTATACTTAAAAGCTTACATTTCAAGCCTAGTATATTTGTCCACTTTGACAAGAGGGATTGCTCTTATAGTAAGCAACTCTCACTTCCAACCGAGAGCTTGTGAGTTCGAATCTCCCTACGAGTAAGGTGGGAAGTTCTTGGAAGGAATAATGCCGGGGGTCTATTTGGAAACAGCTTGCGTACACACTATATTCCCCAAACCCAACTAAGTGGGATTATACTGGGTTATTAGGAAGATTCTTTTCTTATTACCGTCAAGCATATATTTTCCTGTTTTCTTCTTTTTCATGAGTACAGTACCGTCGAGTCTACGTCTGTCTGCTATACTCTGCTGTCGTGACATGGAGGTTGGAGCGTAGAATTTGAATAAATGTACAACGTCATCCTACGCGCTAAATAAACTGTGTATCACACTCTCCTTTATATCTCTAAAGGCGAGGACCACATGGTAGTTCAATGTAGCGAGTGTTGTTGTAGTTGGTGCTCGAGGGTTGGTGAATAAATAGACCTAGGGTAAATTACCGACACGTGAATATTCAAGTACCGGCAATGATTTACCGGACCTAGGTTATTGCTTCTCGTTGTCCAATATCCTATTTATGACACACTAATTAAAGTCGTAGGTTAATCGAAAACAAAAAAAATCACCTTTTGGGTCCCCAACTAGCATCATTAGATTCCCACTAATTAAATGTTTGTAAATAGATCTTGTTTCTATTAATATCGACACTAATTAGGACATTAAGTAACTATTTGTCTAGATAGTTAATAAAATTACTCTGTTTTCGTCAATGATTATAACTTGACTGACGACGACCCAAGGAATTTGCCAACTAAGAAGGAAAAAGACACAAGTAAAGAAAATACTAGTTTAATTTGATTGAACCTGAAAGGTATTCATAACTAGTCAACTTGCACTCACAAACGTCAAGTTATTTCCATAATTTATTCAATGAGAAATTGAGAAAAATGAACTCGGTTTGCTCTAAAATGAGTTATATCATCAGATTGTTTGGCTCAAAAGATAAGAATATACTTTGTAAGCTAGAAAACAATTAAAAATATGGGAGGGTAAATCGTAATCAAATATAATAGACCCAGAGATGCAAGAATGATGTTATTGTTATAGATCTAATATTGTAAGATGATATTATGAACTCGAGAGAAGATGTTCGATAGAGATAGAGATAGAGATAGAGATAGAGAGATAGTAAGAGAAAATGAGAGAGTTTTATTATTCCATAATCACATTTTTTCTTTACAATGGGAAGGTCCCCTTTATATAAGAAGGGACCTTCCTTAAAATAATCATAAAAATATCAAACATGGTCGACGTCCTCCTAGCGAGGACGCCTGGTTCTAAGTGGCGTCGCCTTTGCCTTCACGTCCGAGCCGTGCCCTTACTGTAGCAGATATACGCTTACTGGGCGTACCCTTTGGCGTAGAGGCGTGTAGGGCCAAAGTTGACCCCATACAGTTAGTCCCTCCGCTCGTTGGAGGCATATCCAGTAGACGTCCTCAATGGGCGGAAATGTCGACCACGTCTTTGGAAAATTTGACCCTATTATGGGGGCGATGACGTGAATAGGGGAAATATACGGCATCGTCGATCCGTTGACACGTGGTCTCCTTTTTGAAATGATGTCATCACCGGCATGCGTCATGATTATACTTGCTCCCGAGGCGTTTCAGGAAATGATTTGACATTTTGATTTTTCGCGCCCATTTTGAATCATGCCTCTTCGATATCCGTGTATCTTAGCCCTATAAATAGGAGGAAGGTTCAATCTTTTTTATCTTTCGAACTTCTGAACTCTTTCTACTCCCCTTTTCATCTTCCTTGCCAAAAACCGTTACTTCGTGCTGAACTCTTCCGTTTCTGTTGAAACCACCTTTCTTACCGTTAGAGCTTGATTTATATAAAAAATTATTATGGAGAAACGTGGGAAAAGCAGCAAAAAAGCCAAGGGTGACACCCCATCTAGGGTTATACCATCTTCGGGTGGTGGTGGGAAAAAGGCAGAGAAACCCCTCGTCCCTCTTAGCGTAGATAATGTCCTTCCAAAAGAGATACACGCTCGCAGGGATTTCCCAACCAAGAGCTTGACTCCTCCTTGGGATCACATCGGGCTATTACAATCACATTTGGACGACCTACGAGAGGCATACCAGATTCCAGACCATGTGGTGATGGAGCCGGCCGGGACGAATTATGCCAACGTGCACCGGCCGGGATCTTGCAAATTTTACGAATATCCATTCTTGATCGGTTACGACCTTCCAGTTTATCCCCTCGTGGAGGAGCTCTGCCTCTTTTACAACGTCTGCCCGGCTCAGCTCACTCCATATACTTGGAAGGTGTGTCGTATTATGACCACCTACGCGGCCAGGGCCGAATGCAGTGTCTCGGTCCACCACCTCTTGCAGTTATTTAGCCATGGTTACATGAGGGGTACTATGCTGCAACTAAAAAGTAGTGGCACGAGGGGCCTGGTCGTTAAGGCCGACGACAAGACTAACCGCCGCTTCTGGCGTAAATTTTTCTACATCAGGACGGGGCACCTGGTGTCGAATCCTGAAGGGTTCCCAGAAAGGTGGAATCCAGAACGTAAGTGTTTTTACTTGAATTCAGTACTGTTTGCGATCTTGACCGTACGGCCATTATAATTTCTTTTGTTTCCCTCTCCTTTTGCAGCGAGGGTTTCTCCACCACGATTTGTTGAGAATATTAGGTCGTGGGTGGAGAGGTTGATTCCATTTGCGGAGGAATGCCGTACCTAGTCCGCATTCCCTGAGCGATACGGCCCACCGGGTAACTCTTTGACTATGGTTTGGAGGTTTCATTAGGTTTCGTTACCTGATTTATTCATGTTGGCAGGTCGGAGAGTCCCCAAGAAGAAGAAGAAGAATGTCGCTGCCTCGTCGGGGGTGGGGACTGATTCAGGAGATGAGTACGTACCCTGTGGCTCGCCTAGTGACGACGTTCTAGAGGTTCCTCAACCTGAGGTTGTGCATGTGGCTGCGTCCACAAGTGAAGCAACTCCTTCACCGCCATCCCCACGGCCCGTGGAGGAGACTTCCGAGGGCGAGGAGCCGCCGGAAAGGAAGAGATGCCGGTTGATGCTCGGCAAGGGGATATCTACAGAGGACGAGGGGGCGAGCGAACACCGTCCGGAGTCGAGGCCAGTTTTTATGGCCGATGCCATCCGCTCAGGGAGGTCGGCTTCCCAGGGAAGGGTAGTTCTCTATGTCGCCCCCGTACATGTTCCGGAGGGTGGCGTGTCGGCCGCTGCTGGGGAGGCGGATGATGAGGAGATGGCGTAACCAGAGACGGCTCCTGCGGATGCGGGTGCATTGAGGAGGGATCGAGCCCACGTGGGGATGACGACGGGTGGGTCTAACCGCCGGATTTTGATCCCACATGGATATAACCTGTTGCAACATAGCGAGCAGGCCGCAGCGGATATGACCCTGCTGTGTGCGGCCGCTGAGCGCGAAATGTTGAAAGACATTAGCGACAAGGATCTATCTCGAAGGGTTGGTGGCGCAGCCTTGCAGGTATATTTCGTTTTTCTTTATGTATTATAAAGTGAACTTTGGTGCGTGCTAATTTGTCTTCTTTCTGTCTCTTCTTCAGACCCTCATTTTGGAGATAGAGAGGGGTCGGCGAGCGCAGAAGAAGGCTGCCACCTTTAAGAAGGTGGTAAAGAAGTACCGGGAGTGCCGCGCCAAACATCAAGCGCTGGCGGACCTATTCGCACAGGACCCGCAGTTTCAGGTTTTTCGTGAGGGCCTGGAGCAGTTGGAGACCCAGTTGAAGCGAAGGGTAGTTCAGCTGGAGTAGGTGGATGACTAGCTGATGGCCGTCTTGGCTCGAAATATTGAACTGGAGACTCTTCTCCAGTCAAAGGAGGATGAACTGGAGGTTGGTCGTGGGGTAGAGGCGGAGGCCGCTAATTTGCGTGCCGAGGTTGATGCCTCAATCGCAGAGCTCAATGCCAAGGCGGCTGAAATTAAGGCTCTTAAATTGGCTGCTGCGTCCAGGTCCGACGACGGTGTGCCTGGCAAGGCGCGGGACATGTGGGTGTACGCCGAAGCCAAGCTGGTCGTGTTCGAGGAGTTGCTTGCTGCAGGCCGAGCCACTGAGGCGGAGGTAGAGGACCAACGTCGTATAGCTCGGGTTGCCCGAGAAGCCTGTGGATATAGTTTCGATTCCCCAGACTAGGCGGGCTATAATTCCGAAGACGTTAACCGTCTAGCTTCCGGGTCCTGGATCTCTGCAGCTTATCAAGCTGAGGGCGGCAGCGGAAAAGATGACGGACCAGCAGGCGACGGCGGACAGGATGGCGGGGCATGCTAGGATTTGTACTTATTTTGTTTTGTTGTTTTGTGGAGATGTAAATACATCCCTTTGTACATGTGTATTTTTCTTGATGATAATAGAAGTTACTCTTTTGCTCTTTCTTTTCGTACCTTTTATTTTTGGTATTTCGACTCCGCATAGTGGATGCTTGTTTGTTTGTTTGTAGAGTTTTTTTTAGTGTGCTTCTCGAATGTTGCCTTGTCTGTTACTTACGTGCTTTGCGCCGTAATCGAATAGAGTCGGCGACCGACAGTGACGGTTGCCTTAACCGTGATATTGTTGATGGTCCTGGCTATGTATGTAACTTCGACTGTTGTCGAGTTATTTCGTTTGCCGTAGTCGAGCTGGGTCGACTTATTGATGATGGTGGCTTTAGCCGTTTACACATTGGAGATGGTCGTAGCCATGTACGTGACTTCAACTGTCGTTGAGTTTATTTTTCGTAGTCAAGTTGGGTCGACTTATTGACGATGGTGGCCTTAGATGTTTACACGTTAGAGATGGCCGTAGCCATGTACGTGACTTCGACTGTCGTCGAGTTTGTTTGTCGTATTCGAGCTGGGTCGACTTATTAACGACGGTGGCCTTAGCCATTTATACGTTGGAGATGGTCGTAGCTATGTACGTGACTTCGACTGTTGTCGAGTTTATTTGTCGTAGTCGAGCTGGGTCGACTTATTGACGATGGTGGCCTTAGCTGTTTACACGTTGGAGATACCCGTAGCCATGTACGTGACTTCGACTATCGTCGAGTTTGTTTGTCGTAGTCGAGCTGGGTCGACTTATTGACGATGGTGGCCTTAGCCATTTATACATTGGAGATGGCCGTAGCCATGCTCGTGACTTCGACTGTCATCGAGTTTGTTTGTCGTAGTCGAGATGGGTTGACTTATTGACGACGGTGGTCTTAGCCATTTATACGTTGGAGATGGCCGTAGCCTTTCATATATTGGCGATGGCCGTAGCCTTTCATACATTGGAGATGGTCATAGCCTTTCATACATTTGAGATGGCCGTAGCCTTTCATACATTGGAGATGGCCGTAGCCTTTCATATAGTGGCGATGGCCGTAGCCTTTCATACATTGGAGATGGCCGTAGCCTTTCATATATTGGCGATGGCCGTAGCCTTTCATACATTGGAGATGGACGTAGCCTTTCATACATTGGAGATGGTTGTAGCCTTTCATATATTGGCGATGGTCGTAGCCTTTCATATATTGGCGATGGCCGTAGCCTTTCATACATTGGAGATGGTCGTAGCCTTTCATATATTGGCAATGGCCATAGCCTTTCATACATTGGAGATGGTCGTAGCCTTTCATATATTGGCGATGGCCATAGGCTTTCATACATTAGGGATGGCCGTAGCCTTTCATACATTGGAGATGGTCGTAGCCTTTCATACATTGGAGATCATGCTGGTCCAGTCCCTTGTCATGCCAGTCGAGAGGACGTATGGAGTGGCTGGTGTGATAAACTTGCCTCGTGAGTATTTCCAGGCGTCCCCTCTGCCGCCTCGTTAAAAACCTCCCCGAGAAAATCCAATTGGGACAAAACTCAGGCAAGGGAAAAAGAGTACGACTCGGGAGGTGCCTTTCAGAAATGGAAATACTTGAGGTGGGCGACGTTCCAATTGTTTTGGAGCATTTTTCCTTCCATTGTCTCTAACTGGAATGCCCTTTTATTCGCTACTGCTGTGATTTTGTATGGTCCGTCCCAGTTTTCCTTCGCTTGGGTCTTTTGATGCCAACGTTTTGGCTTTGAGGATGTAGTCACCTACTTTGAGTGGTCGTATTTTGGCCCTCTTGTTGTAGTACCTTTCGACTTGTTGTTTTTGGGCCACCATTCTTATGTGAGCCATTTCTCTTTTTTCCTCGGCCTCATCGAAGTCTTGAAGTCTGTTCGTGTCGTTTTCTGCTCCGCTTGTATGCGAATACCTAAGGCTTGGTTCGCCTACTTCAACCGGTATGACAGTGTCGGTTCCGTAGACCAGTGAGTATGGTGTCTCTCATGTGGAGGATTTGGGCGTGGTCCGGTGTGCCCATAGTACTTTTGGTAGTAGCTCAGGCCATAACCCTTTGTCGTCTTCGAGCTTCTTCTTCAGTATGTTTAGTATCGTTTTGTTGGACGACTCTGCTTGGCCGTTGGCGGAGGGGTGGTATGGCATGGAGAGTATTCTCTTGATATGCCATTTGTCGAAGAACTCAGTTGTTTTCTGGCCGATGAACTGCCGTCCATTGTCGCAGGTGATTTCTTTGGGGATGCCGAAGTGATAGATGATATTCTTCCATATGAAAGTGATGACTTCCTGTTCGCGTATTTGGGCGTACGCACCTGCTTCCACCCACTTGGAAAAATAGTCAGTTAAAACCAATAGAAATCGTACCTTTCCTCGTCCTGCTGGTAGCGGGCCGACTATGTCCATTCCCCATTTGATGAAAGGCCATGGGGAAGTGACCGAGTGGAGAGGCTCCCCTGGTTGGTGTATTATGGGGGCGTACTTTTGGCATTGTTCGCATCGGCGAACATATTCTGCCGCGTCTTTCTTCATAGTTGGCCAATAGTAGCCGGCCCGTATTAAGTAGCGCACGAGGGCGCGGTTACCTGTGTGGGAGCCGCAGTGGCCTTCGTGCACTTCTTCGAGTACTGATGTCATTTGGTGGGGCCCTAAGCACTTGGCTATGGGTCCGCCAAAGGTCCTTTTGTAGAGCTCGCGGTTTATTAGGCAATACCGGGCGGCCTGTACGTGGAGCTTCTTGGCTTCTTTTTTGTTAGGTAGGAGTGTCCCCTCCTGCAAGTAGGACACAAACTGCTTGCGCCAGTCCCAAGTAAAATTTAAGGAGAGTACCTCAGTATGATCAATGGCTGGATGAAGGAGGGTGACCGCGCTTTCTTTGTCGAAGTTTTTAGTGGCTGCGGTCAGTTTTACTAGGCCGTCTGCCTCGGCGTTCCGTTCCCTAGGAACCTTTTCAAAGCGTCATTCATCGAGCTCGGTCATTAATCTGTGGATTTCCGATTGGTACCTTTGCAATCTCTACTCCTTGATTTGGTATGTTCCGGTGACCTGGTTCACCACGAGCTAGGAGTCACAATGGAGGACGAGTCATCGAGCTCCGTACTTGATGGCTAGTTTTATACCTACGATAACAGCTTCATACTCGGCCTCGTTGTTAGTCATCTCGGGGCATCGTATGGACTGGCGAATTATTTCGCCCATGGGGACCTCGAGAACGAGTCCTAGTCCCGATCCCGAGGCGTTAGCGACGCTGTTAGTGTAAATTGCCCATAGGTCGGTGTTGGAGGGGGCACAATGTGCCTCTTGTTCCGCTCCTGGCAATATCTCTACGCTGAAGTCAACCACGAGGTCGGCGAGTACTTGCGACTTGATGGCGGTTCTCAGGAGATACAAGATATCATGCTCGCTGAGCTCTATGGCCCATCTGGCAAGCCTGCCTGATAACTCAGGCTTATGTAGGATGCTTCTCAAGGGGAAGGTTGTTACCACTTTTATGGGGTGACATTGAAAATAGGGTCTGAGCTTCCGTGAAGCTACGACTAGTGCCAGGGCTAATTTTTCAAGGTGCGGATACCGTGTTTTGGCGTCCACTAAGGTCTTGCTAATATAGTAGATAGGGGATATCGTACCTTTAGTCTCGCAAACCAATACTGCACTGACGGCGACCTTAGATACGGTAAGGTATACCAGCAGGGGCTCGCCCGGATTTGCTTTGGCCAGCAGTGGAGGCGAGGACAGGTACGCCTTCAGTTTTCTTAAGGCTTCGACACATTCTTCGTTCCATTGTAATCCATTGTCCTTTCTCAGTGCATTGAAAAATTTGTGGCATCTGTCGGAGGATCGTGAGATGAATATAGATAGGGCGGCTATTCGCCCCGTTAGCTTTTGCACCTGTTTTTTGTTGTTCAGCACCTCAGGTATCGCGTCTATCGCCTTGATTTGGTCTGGGTTAACTTCGATACCTCGTTGCGACACGAGGAATCTTAAGAACTTCCCTGAGGCTACACCGAAGGCATATTTCTCGGGGTTTAGCTTCATCCCGTATCTTCTCAATATTCCGAAGGCTTCTTTCAGGTGGTCGATGTGATCCTCTTTTCTTGTCGACTTTACCGGCATATCGTCGATATAGACTTCCATGGTCTTACCTAGCTGCTCTTTGAACATCTTGGTGACCAATCTCTGGTACGTAGCCCCGTATTTTTGAGCCCGAAGGGCATCACTTTGTAGCAGTAAGTCCCTTGATGGGTGATGAAAGTCGTCTTCTCCTGATCTTCCTCGGCCATCATGATCTGATTGTAGCCGAAGTAAGTGTCTAGGAAACTTAGCAGTTCATGTCCTGCGGTGGCATCGATCAATTGGTCGATGTGAGGTAGTGGGAATGAATCCTTCGGGCATGCTTTTTTTAGATCTGTGAAATCTACGCACATCCTCCACTTCCCATTTTTCTTTTTAACCATGACGACGTTGGCGACCCACTGGGGGTACTTTGATTCCCTGATGGAGCCGTTGACAAGTAGTTTGTCCACTTCCTCGCTGATCGCTTCATTGATTGAGGCATTGAATTTCCTTTTCATTTGCCGCACGAGCGGATGCAATGGATCGTTGTTCAGCTTGTGGGTGGCGATATCTCGCGGAATCCCTGGCATATCTGAATGGGAGAAAGCAAATAGATCTGCATGGTTAGTTAGGAATTCATGATACTTACTTGGGTTGGCGAGGCCGTGGCTGATGTAGGCTTTCTTAGCTGGGTTGGTGTCGTCTAATTGGACTGGGTCGAGGTCTTCGACAGTTGCTTTACATGCTTCCACGAAGTTGGGATCTTTGATGGCATCCTCTGTCGGGTTGACTTTAGTCCCCGACATGGCTAATTGCTATGCCTTCGCACTTGCCCCTTTTAGTTGTTGGGTGTGGGCGCAATCTTGAGTTATTTTGTAGCACTCCTGCGCGGTGCGTGGCTCTACCTTAATGCTAAATACTCCCCGTGGGATAGGGAATTTGATCACCTGGTAAAGGCTTGAAGGAACCGCTCGCATGGCGTGTATCCATGGGCGTCCTATGATGAAGTTGTACGCCTTTTCTTGGTTCATCACATGGAAAGTTGTTTCCAGCGTGACTCATCCCTCTAAGACGGGCAAGGTTATTTCTCCGGATGTCCGTTCCACTGCATTGTTAAAATCGGTTAGTGTTATGCAGCGCGGTATTACCCTATCTTCAAGTCCCATTTGTGCAAGGACCCTTGGGTGGATAGTACAGGCGCCACTTCCATCGTCGGTCATGACTCTTTTGACATCCGTATCAGCGATACGTAAAGTAATAGCTAAAGCATCATAGTAAGGGAAAGACAAACCGTCGACATCGGACTTATCGAAGGCGATACTACCTTCGAAGTTGTCATACCGTTCGTGGGAGATGGTCCGCTTCAGTCTGTGTCTATTGGCGAATTTGACGTGGTTGATCGTTGAGTCGTTGCTGCCACCGACGATCATGTTGATCGTTCGTGTTGGGGAAGGCGGCTTGGTCCTGCGGGAGATTAGTTTCAAGCCACTGCCTCGAGAGCTGCCTACGAAAGAGTTACGGCTATGTCTGGCCATCATAACATTCATAAACGAGATTGATAGATGAATAGAGGAGTTCAGCCACAATCATTATTGATTCGCCTGGGAGGAGTTCAACGAACTCAGAGAGATGAGCCTAACAGTGCCCCAAGCCAAAATAGAGAGAGGAGAAGGGCGGCCCACGGGGTTGTTCCCGTCCGCGCGCAAATTTGATTTTCCCTTTGTCGTTGAGTAACTCCTTCAAGTATCCGTGGTTCAGCATCCTGACTACTTCTTGCCTTAGGCCTATGCAGTCTTTGGTTTTGTGTCCCCGTTCCTGATGATAGTCACACAGGACGTTTGATTTCCTTGTGGCGGGGTCTGATTTCATCTTTTGCGGCCATTGCACCTTGATGCCTAGCTTCTCCAGTGCGTACACCATTTCTGAAGGAGACCCACAAAAGTTGTGCGGATAATAAGGGGGGCGTACCTCTTTCGTTTTGAAGTGGGGTGATGTGTCGTTGTAACGCATCCGTATGTCTGGACGGTGGATGGGAGGATCTGGTGTACGGCTGATGTCGGTCTCTGTTGGAGCGCGGTGGTTGTTCTCGACGTCCCTCATTGCGCCGATCTCTCCTTGTTTCTGAGTGTATTGCCGTTAGCCGTTGACTCGGCCTATTGAGATCATCCTCGTCCGCTCGTACCTCGGCACAATAGGCATTGTGGATTTCCTCCCATGTGGTAGGGGGATATTTTATGAGGCGGCTCAGCAGCTTCTTGGTCGCCCTCGAGCCGTCCCTACTTAGCCCGTTCTGGAAAGCGGCGACTGCCATACCTTCCGATATATTCGGCAGACTCATCCTCACCCTGTTAAACCTGGCTAGGAAGTCTTTGAGCTTTTCTCCTGTGGTTTGTCTGATGGCGAAGATGTCGCTGACCCTTGCTTCCGCTTTCTTCGCACCCGCATGGGCGGTGACGAACTTATCCGCCATTTCCTCGAACATTGATATTGCCTTAGCTGGTAACTGAGAATACCATGTCAAGGCCCCTCTTGTCAACGTCTCGCCAAACTTCTTCAGCAGCACCGACGGTACCTGTTCTTTCGATAGGTCGTTGCCCTTCACAGCAGTGACGTAGTGGATCAGATGATCCTCGGGATCTGTGGTTCCGTCGTATACCCTCAAGTAGGGAGGCATCTTGAAGGTTTTTGGGATAGAGTAAGTGCCAGCTTCTTCAGTGTATGGCTGCTCTACGAACCTCCCCACGTCGCGTTTTGGTAGCAACTTGGGAGCTCCGGGGATTTTGTCGACCCTCTCCTGGTGTTCCTTCATCTGATCGCGGAGTGCTTTGTTTTCGTTTTTCATTTCTTCCATCTTCCTTAGGATTGCAGTTAGTGTACCGTCACTGGTCTGTGCTTCGATGGGTTGGTTATTTACTCGTGTATTCTCATGTTCGCCCATGGCAGCGGTGATTCTTACCATTGGCACAGACCTGATGTTGCCTTGTGGTGATTTCTCGACCAAGCCACTTAGGGTGCTTGTCAGCCATTCTTCCAGTAGCTTTTTGACCACCGAGGGTGCTTCCTTAACAGCAGATGTGGAAGCTCCTTTTTCGTGCAAGAGCGTTAGATCTTCGGATGGGGAAGATGAGATCTTTGCACCTGGTGCGGTGCTGGGGGGTGCGTTAATGATGACATCATCACTGGCCTCGTTGAGAGGACCAAGAAGGTTGGCTGTGACACCCACAATAGCTTTCGATCTGGTGTTATTTTCAGCCATCTTTTGTTTTTGTGTGATGTAGAGAAAGGTAGTTGGTTGATCTCTAGGTAGATACTATGATTTTGATTCTCGAAATCCCCACAGACGGCGCCAAATTATTTGGCTCAAAAGTTAAGAATATACTTTGTAAGCTAGAAAACAATCAAAAATATGATAGGGTAAATCGTAATCAAATATAATAGATCCAGAGATGCAAGAATGATGTTATTGTTATAGGTCTAATATTGTAAGATGATATTATGAACTCGAGAGAAGATGTTCGATAGAGATAGAGATAGAGATAGAGAGAGAGTAAGAGAAAATGAGAGAGTTGTATTATTCTAGAATCACCTTTTTTCTTTACAATGGGAAGGTCCCCTATATATAAGAAGGGGCCTTCCTTAAATAATAATAAAAATATCAAACATGGTCGACGTCCTCCTAGCGAGGACGCCTGGTTCTAAGTGGCGTCGTCTTTGCCTTCACGTCCGAGTCGTACCCTTACTGTAGCAGATATACGCTTACTGGGCGTACCCTTTGGCGTAGAGGCGTATAGAGCCAAAGTTGACCCCATACAAAGATATAGTACTACTCGTACGGAAATTGTACACGTTCCATTGAAATATGGAGGATAACGTCTGAAAAATACGGATCAAAATCTAAAAATGTATAGAAATAATATAGATCATGATCCAAAGAAAAGCTTAGACTCCCAAAAAAATAAATAAATATGCATATAAAATTAGACGGATGGAATATTAAATAATCGATTTTCTGAATTTCTGGTGAATCCCTCTCTCCACAGTTCGGATATTATTGCTATTTAACTTCATAGGATTTTATGTTTTTTTTTTTGTTTATCAAGCATGTTTTTCATTATCTATAAGTCTTTCTTCTCCGCTCCATTGTTTATAAATTGGATTAGCACGAAGTTGATTAAAATAACTAAATTGTTGAACTGATAACTAATTATGAGTTCTAAATTGATTATTTACACAATAGTTAGTAAGCAAGGAAACAAAATTGATTAAATCAAATAAAATGATTCTTTACCTATATACGTAACATGGTTTTAGAGCTTATATATATGTGAAAATCTACGGGTTACCTAGGTTGAGAAACTCACTTGAAACAGAATTAGAAATAGTAGCTCGAAAGCATTGAATTAAGAAAAAAAGCAAATTAGAACGCTCGATAAAGTGAATGGAAAAAATAAGAACTAATATATTTAGAAAATGGAGAAACTCTCTTGAATTTTCGGACCAAGGTGTCGAATGACACCGCTTGGGGTAGCTCCACCTCCACCCAAATCGATAGGTAGGTAAAGAGAAAACTGCTTTGAGAATAGATTTACACTAATGTTTGGTGTTGATACCATGCGACAGAAATAATGTTTTAAACCCATAACCTTGATAAATGAAAAACATTGGATTATTATTAACTCCTTTAAACCCTATATGGACGTAAGGTGTCGCAACTACAATTCAATACGTTTGAGAAAAGTGTATACGGTAAAAATCAGAGGGTCCGATTTTATGGTCGTTATGACGCTTCATAAACACGTCTCCAAAGGCTCGAGGCTATGGTCGAGGTTCAACCCCCGAAGGGTTCTCAATGTTCGACCTCGGAGCAGTGCAAATCAGTAGTTATGATGGAAAAACGGGAAGTTCCCAAGGCACGTGATTAAGGCTGACCCAGTCTATTAAGCTAGCACGAGCCAGTACAGTGGCATTAAATGGATGTACCAGCCATCTGTCTTTGTAATAAATGCATATGTACTATGTTCGGATTCCCCCTCATATATAAAGGGGTACCTTATCATTTTGTAGAAGGACACATAACATTTAATACAAGAACATTCTCTATTCTCTAACTTAAGCACATTCTCCCTTGAGCCTATTATTTACATTTATTGCTTACTTATTGTGTTTTATTAATTGCTCTTCATTTAGGGCATCTCCAACCTTTACCCCATTTTTGGTCCTCAAAATAGGGATTTTCCCATTTTGGGGACAACTTACTCCAACCATTTATCACACCTACTTTTTACCTACACCCCCGGGAGATGGCATAAATAGGGGAGTTTTTCCAATTGAAGGACAATCGAAACGTGATTTATTATTGAAAGATTCAGAGTCGCCACTTGAGAGATTTATGGTGTCCCAAGTCACCAGTTCAAATCCCGAATCGAGGAAAGAATTGACTCTGTTTAATAGTCCGCGAATCAGAAATCCGAGTAAGAAATTTTGTTAACCCGGGAGAAAGTGTTAGGCATTCCCGAGTTCCGTGGTTCTAGCACGGTCGCTCAACCGTCATATTTGGCTTAATTATCTGATTTTTTTGCAGTTTGAACCTATGTACAATTTTAAATTGTTTACCTCTTTTGATTAATTTTTAGGAATATTGCAACACTGTTAAAACATGTCTCGAACCACGTCACATAAATGCACCCGTGGTTTTTGACGTATTTTAACATCGTTGAGATTTGGATTTGGGTCACATAAATGTGCACCCGAGTTTAAGAAGGTAAAATTATTAAATAACGCGCCTAAAGCAACTAACGCGTTTAACTTTGTGGGAGGCCATGAGAGTTCTTTAAATGGCACGCCCCGAGTTCTAATATTTTCGTAGAAATGATTAATGAGGGCCACGCCATTTATTATTATTTTTGTTTTTTGGCGTAGCGCACTCCAAACCAATTTTAAAAGGAAAATTCAAACTATGTCTTAGAGGGCCACAGATTGTCCAATGGGTTGATATGTCACACCTTCGTGCTATTTTAGTTTAGGTGTTTCTAAATTAATCTACGTGGGCCGTTCATTATGAAGAACCTAATTGAAAACTACAGATATTACTACTTTGTTTAAATAAACTCGATCCTACTAACTGAAATAGAAACCAATTAATAAAAGGGCCTTTTAGCTTAATGTCCAATCCTAGCCGTCTCCAAGGCTAGGGCCCAAAGTCCTATTTGCAGAAAAACATAACGCTGGACCCCTAAAGGCCCAGCAAGAACACTATAGGCAGGCCCAATTCTAAACAAACGTATCAACTAGAGCGCAAGAGCCTAGGATCGGGTCCTCGTGAGCCCAATTATAGGGATCCAACGGCTAATATTGGGCATGGGGTCCAATTGAAACCAATTACAATGAGATATGGAATTGAAGAACTTCAAAATAACAACACATAAAGAAAATACCAAGAGGCCCATACCCCTGTACATTTATCATTGCAAGATCAAACAATCACACACAATTACTGAAGACTGAGAATTTGATTAGCGTTCAACTTCAAAATACTCAAACTATGATCATACTCACATATTGACCATTCCAACCACATGAACCAAATCTGGGCAAAAGACACCAACTGTTAACCACTTTCATACTTTGAATATACTTCCAATTATCCTGAATTAATTGTTCAAATACCTATTGCACACAGAAGATATATACACTTATGCAAACTAATGGATTGATTCTATAATCACTTCTTATATTCATACAATACATCCAAAATTAAAGCTCAAACCTACAGTTAAACATGGTAATAGACTCCGAAATTTTGAAGGAAATCAATACCATAATTGACCAAGCTACTAGGAAACTATCAGGTTCACCCACACTAGGTCAGTGATAGAAACTAATAGTACCCCCATGAGATACAAACTAAGCTGTCAAAACTCATAATCCTCCAGTACATTTCAAGTATTCAATACTTGAGGAAATCAAGGGAAAGGAGTGAACTAAGAGCTGATTCACAAATCATTCCAAGCAATAGTTACAAGCACACTATAAACATAAAATAAAGAGAAAACCATAACAAGTAAGCAAATCATTTTAATAAGCTGAAATCAATCTCAATTTTTAACATCTCCATTTTAATTCATTTTTCAATCTATCTCACAGTCATCATGGTTACAGGAAAGTGTACCTGAAATGATAAAAATGAGTGAACAAGGGGAATCAGCAGCTAGATTTGAGCAGAGAATAAACCAACAACAAAGAGCCCAGATTCAATGATGAAACCCCAGAAAAATATCTCCAAAATTCGATGGAACAACAAACTCAACAGTGCAAAACCCAAAGAAAATGCAAATTAACCAACTAAACCAACATCAAACTCCGAGCTAATTCGATGAACAAACCAGATCCGACCTCACTAATTAATTCTCAAACCATTTCAAAGCTCGGACAACGAAGGGAACAAAAATAGATTTCAGGAAAGAAAATTTCAAACTGTGGAGCTAAGTTTTAATGGAAACAGTAGCATCCTTTTTTCTGTATTTTTCTTCTTCAAACCTTTCTTCCTTTCTTAGATTTTCTCTGATTTTCAGAAGGTTAAAGGCTTTAGATTGCTTAAGACTATATTCTCAATTGCTCTCCATTATCCCCCCTTTCTATCCTCTACTCTCTTCCTTCTTATAAGTTTTCAATCCTCTTTTTTTTTCGGATTTTCAGGTACCTTTAGTGGACAGTCAATTAGCCTATTACAGTCTTTAAAATCAGCCTTAGTTTAGTCTCCACTAATAATTATCTTTTATCTTTTTCAATTTCACTTAGTAGTCCTCTTTTAGACTAATCCATTAGTGCACCACTTAGTAGCCCCTAATTCCATTATTGACAGATTCCCCTATATTCAATTAACTTCCCATTTACTTCCATATTACCCCCTAAACTACCCCTTAAATTAGACCTTACAAAGGGTTAAGCAGAACCTGGGCCGAGTTGACCCAAATTAATGGGTCCAAACAAACCTAATTCAAATCCAATTCGGGTCATTCAGCCGACATTCAACCAAGGCTTTTCAAACTCTAAAAATTAACCTAATACAAGTCCAGTATTTTTTAACAAAATCAGAAAACGAGCAACATTTTTAAGTCTATTCATAAGACTTACTAACAACATTCAGTAAACAGGAGCTAAAATCAATCGAACAATTAACAATTTCTGATAAAACCTAATTCAAATCGTTAACTAAATATCTTGAAGAAAAGAAGAAGATGAGGCAGAAGTGAAATGATCAACAAAACAAAAGAAATAGTACTGGGAACTTACCAATTCTACTGGTTCATTTGGCACTCAAATTTTTTTTGATTTCATCGGCAAATAATGTTAGTCACTTATTCTCTTTTAGAACAAGTGATCAACACCATTTAGTGACAAAAACGGCCCTGGGATGATCAACAAGCCTCGAGTCTAAGTCTGACTTTTGGACCTCGAACTTAAGATTTGAAATTCGAGAGGTTGTGGGGTGATTTGAGAAGGAAGGATTGTGGGTTTGGAAAGAGGGGGTCTTGGTGGTTGTATGGTGTTAGTTTGGGACTGGTCTGAGGCAGCGCCGCCACCGGAGAATTTTATGCCGGCGCTAGGGTTCATCCCTTCCAACGAATATTCGAAGGGTTCTACGATGATTCGAAAGATAAGGAGTGAGGATTCAGAAAGAGGAGGGCGAGGGGAGTTTGGGGTGTATTTTTGGTGGCATTTGGCAACCGTCCGTTGCCGTGGTCGATTTTCGGCAGGCGAAAGACGGTGGCGTTACAGGGAGGGGTCTCTGGAGAGATGAGAGACGGGTGAGACGGGGGTTTGGCTAGGGTGGGGGGTATGGGCGTTTGAGTATATTAAACCAATGAATTAATTTAGGCCATTGGATAATAAGAATTCAACGGCTCAGATTAACTCATTAAAACGAAAACGGGGTCGTTTGGTTTAGTGGGGTACTGGATTGATTCGGGGCGGGTCAGGCTTGGGTTGTGGGTGAGGTTTTGGACCATTGGATGGGGAATGGATGAGATTCATTGACGTTGAAACGACGTAGTATTCTCACCATACTACGTCGTTTTGAACGTCTCCTAGACTGAAGGTTTGGACCTGGTATAAGGGCGAGTTTGGGCTGGTTTTAACCGGATTTTGAATGTTTGGGTTGGAGAATTAATTTCAAATTGGCCCAATTTCGATTTGCTCTTTTATTCTTCCCTTTTCCTATTTATCTCAAATTATTAATAATCCTAAATTAAATTATAAACCAAAATTAACTTAAAAATACTAATTAACTCTCAATAATAATTATCACAAATAATTAAATATCAAATCAAAAGAAAATCACACAATTTTGACATTAAACACTAAAATGCGAAGTATGCTATTTTTTTGTGATTTTTTATTTTTGTAAAATAATTAATTTACTACTTAACTCAAGAATTGTAAAATTAAATTCTAAATGCAATTGCAATATATTTTTGTATTTTTTTAATATTAGTTTAACAAATAAACATGCACACACAAATGCAACCAATAACTGAAAATATCATTAAAATTCACAAAATCGCACATCAAGGAAAAATTATTTTATTTTGAATTTTTGGGAGTAACTCTTGTGAGGTAAAAATCATGTGCTCACAACTGCCCTCTTTGCCCGTAAACACGACGAGTTTTCGTGCAAAGACAAAGTGAGCGGATACAAGCAATTTTTGCCCGTTTGAGTACTCCGTGTGAAGCATTTTTTTTGAAAGATTTGACCGAACCTTTGCTTCAAAGGTTTCCTACATATCCTTGGCTAAAAAGGAATCAGGTCAATGTAGTTCGGGAAGTTTTGGTAGCTGGGACTACCATGAAGCTGTGATATACTGTTGTTGTTTTGCTGTTGTTACTGCTTGCTGACCTTCTTATTACACCATGACAAAATAAAGAAGCTAGACTTAACTATAGCCTATAAATTACAAAGACTTATTCTCAAACTTGTTCCGCGATTGTTGTTGCCTTGTATTTCCTCCAAAGTTCCTTTTTTGCTGACTTGAATTGTAGTCTGAGATGTTTTCCCTTGCCCCATGTGGGCTCCTGACTGCTGCACTTGAATGTATTCCTCTGTTCTTCAGGCGGGCTCCTGACTGCTGAAACTTGAATGTATTCCTCTATTCTCCAAGCGGGCTCCTGACTGCTAAAAATTAAAATGTAGTCCTCTGTTCTCCAGGCGGGCTCCTGACTTCAACAAACAAATACAACGAAAAAACTTCCTTGACCCAGTTTGGCGGCTGGGCATCACATTACCGAATTATTAATAAGAATTTGAAAACTAAAACTTGAATTGTAATACCTCTGTTCTCCTGGCGGGCTCCTGACTTCAAAACATGCATTGTAATACCTCTGTTCTTCAGGCTGGCTCCTGACTTTTGAATTTTGAATCGTATGCCTTTAATCTCCAGGCGGGCTCCTGACTTCAAAACTTGAATTGTATTCCTCTGTCCTCCAGGCGGGCTCCTGATTACAACAAAATGGACAAAACAAAGAAACTTTTCTGCCCCAGTTTGGTAACTGGGCATCATATTACCAGATATTAATAAGAATTTGAAAGCTGAAAATTTGAATTGTACTCCCTCTGTTCTTCAGGCGAGGTCCTGACTGTCTGGTGCTTGCCTTTCCTTACGGTGGGTTTCTCCGACATAAACAACATTGCCTGCCCTTTTTTCAATCAAAGAAAAATCTTGTCGGTTTAAAATATGTTGATTGGTTTTGATACTCTTGCTGGGGATGGTTTTCCCCTTTCTCCTTTCCATACTCTGTTTTGTCTTACTGCTTTAAACTTGATCGAGAATTTCTGATCTTCCGACTACTTCCTTATCCACAAATTTTCCAACTGTTGCTTCCCACTTCTAGCTTTCTTATCTGAAACTTTCCAACTGTCACATTCCCCTTTTTGTTATCTTAGGAGAAAGATTCATCAGACTAAGTTTTCTATCTTAGGAGAAAGATTCATTAGACTAAGATTTCGATCCTAGGAGAAAATTCATCAGACTAGGTCCATTTTTGTTATCTTAGGAGAAAGATTCATCAGACTAAGATTTCGATCCTAGGAGATAATTCATCAGACTAGGTCTTTTCTATCTTAGGAGAAAGGTTCATCAGACTAAGATGTTTATCCTAGGAGAAAATTCATCAGACTAGGTTTTCTATCTTAGGAGAAAGATTCATCAGACTAAGATGTTTATCCCTGGAGAAAATTCATCAGACTAGGTCTTCTATCTTAGGAGAAAGATTCATCAGACTAAGATTTCGATCTTAGGAGAAAATTCATCAGACTAGGTCCATTTTTTTATCTTGTTTTTTTTGGCATCTTAGGAGAAAGATTCATCCGACTAAGAAGTTTATCCTAGGAGAAAGTTCATCAGACTAGATTTTTTTTGAACCACTTTCCTTGCACTGCTTTGTTCCTGTTGCAAACAAAGAAAATTTTGTCAGTTTTGAAAGTGATGGTCGGTTCGTGGCCTTGAGTCTTGAGCAGCTTGGCTTTTGCTCGATCAACCTGAGTCGGTTTCAAGAGACTTTTGCTCTGCATCAACCCTAATTGTTTCACACCCAGTACCATTTGTATTTGCAGCAAATTAGTCTTATCCCAACTGGAGATGACCTTTTCTGATATCTTGAATGACTTCCTATTTTTTTTTTTAGCAACTTGTTTGTCAGAGAGAGTCACCGATTATCTTTGCTTGCGTCAAGCAGGCTGGCAAGAGTCTTTTAGGGGAGCTTTTGCATGAATCCTCAAGGCATGTTGACAGTAGAAACTGAGTGTGCTGACCAAATTCACTTTGTGCAACTGAAAAGCTGGTAGCAGATGTTGAAATCTTTTCTTGCTTATTTTGACAAAGCCTGACTCAAAGTGAAGGACACAATGATGCAAAAAAATGAATATTAACAAGAAATGCCCCATGTTGGAAGGACAGAAGGAAGAGTTTTTTTTTCTTTGTTTTTTTTTATACCACAACTAGCCTTAATGAACATGACATGCATTTTGGACTTAGCAGCCCGATCTATCAAACTGATCAAATATTCCCTTTTTCCATTCTTATAACCTTTGGAGTCGGGCTTGTTCATTTCAATTCTTTGCATCAGCTTCACGACTCACTTTCGACAAGTGGTGCCCGAGGGTTTTCACCAACAAGTCTCTCTCATTTATTAAACTCAACTTACCGTCGCCTTATAGTGCCCGCGAAGGTTTTCACTAGTAAGACTCTCTTATTTTTCTTTTATTTTTTCTTTTTCTTTTGCTTTCTTGTGTGAGCAACCTGATAGTGGTCTATGTCGAGTGACAACTGTTGCTCATTGCATGCATCTCTTGACATTCTTGAAGGCTCATCGGGAGGTCTTGTTGGAAATGTTTTTGGATAGGGTTGAAAAAAGGGTTCGCATGAAGGCTCAGAGTAGAATCAAAATAATGGGATTGTAGACTTACAACTCTTGGAATCGACTCTTTAAAAAACGAAATAAAATCTCTGGCCCAGTTTCAGCAATTGGGGATTTTTTGGGATTTTTTTTTGGAATATTTTTCTTGGATTCTTATTTGATTGGACCGAACCATGAGGCTGCCTAAGTATCCTTTCTTTTAAGGAATCAGGTCGAACGTAGTTCAAACATCTGACCTAACTCTTTTTTTTCATCTTTCTATCATTTTTTTTTTTTTTTTTTTTTTTTTT
>MU707416.1:98347-112371 GCA_026770625.1 Nicotiana glauca
TCTTTAATATTATTTATCATGTTTTCATCTTAAAATCAAGGTTTTTCACGGGTAAAAATGAGGATTTTGGGGTAGAACCTAGGTTTTCTTAAAATTGGGGATTTGGACCTCAATTTGAGGTCCGATTTCAAAACAAATCATAGATATGAACTCGTGGGGGAATGGGTAACCAGGTTATGTTTCGAACCTCAGGTTTTGACCACGTGGGCCCGAGGGCGTTTTGGGAATTTTTTAGTAAAACTTTGGGAAATTCATTTTATGCATTCAAGTTGATTCAATTAGCATTTGTTGATACATTCAAGTAATTTGTGACTAGGTTCGAGCGGTGTTGTGGTGACTCCGAGGGGTAAAGCTATTCTAGAGGCTTGAGTGGACTTTTGGAGCATTTGAGGTAAGTGTTTGATCTAACTTTGGCTTGAGGGAATAGGATTAGAGTATTCTTGATTGCTATTTGCTAAATGATCGAGTACGGTGTATAGGTATGGTGACGAGTATCTATACACCGGTGTTTATCATGACCGTAAGTCTTTGTGGTTAGTTGTTCTTGGTATATTTGGGACTCTTCCAAACTAAGTAATGAATTCTACCTAATGTGAAGAGTTGCGGATAAATTGTCAGTTTGTGAATTCTTTGGAGCGTTGTCTCGAACGATAAAATATTATTTAGTAAGAAATGAAAGAATTGGTATGAAAAGTGATTAAATCCCTTGCCGGGATGACTTGAGTATATTGATTATCTCCCTTGCCGGGATGTGAAAGTTATTGTCATTGCTCCTTTGCCGGGGCTTAGTTGTTTAATTGTGTTTTTCCCTTGTCGGGATATTTCTCATTACTGTTTATTCCCCTCGCCCGTTTGGTTGTGATTGCTGTTTGGGTGAGGAAGAGTAATAATTCACGAAGGGTCATTCCGTGCCATTTTTTATTATATTTGCACGAAGGGTCATTCCGTGCCATTTTTGATTATATTTGAACGAAGGGTCATTCCGTGCCATTTTTTATTGTATTTGCACGAAGGGTCATTCCGTGCCATTTTTGATTATATTTGCACGAAGGGTCATTCTATGCCAGTGTTGATTATATTTGCACAAAGAGTCATTCCATGCCGTTGTTGATTATATTATGCACGAAGGGTCATTCCGTGCCATGAAATGAGAGTTATGTGAGGAAAGCACGAAGGGTGATGCCGTGCAATTTGTTTGATTGCTTTGGGTAAGGATGAAAGTAAAATCATGAAGGTTGATGCCGTGCAACTGTTGGATTTTCTTGTCTCCGTTAATTATTGTTGTGCCCTGTTTCTTATTTAAGTTGATGACTTTTATATCCGGATTGTGTTTCCCCCCACCTAGCAGGTTTTTCCCTTTCTCTATTAATTATTTAGTTTTCGGTATTTCTTGCCTTCTATTGCATATATAGATATTGAACTGCACATGTTGATTTGGTAGTCCTGTCTAGCCTCGTCACTACTTCGCCGGGGTTAGGCCAGGCACTTACCAGCACATGGGGTCAGTTGTGCTGATGCTACACTCTATGCATCTTTTTGCACAGATCCAGGAGCAACTTTTGGACAGCAGCATTAGGATCGCCCGGGAGTTGTCTTCAGTCCAGGGACTCACGAGGTAGCCTAGCCGGCGTTCGCAGGCCAAAGTCCCTTCTATATTTAGTTTGTTTTCTTTGTTTCGAGACAAACAATATGTAAATCTTATTTCAGACTTGGTTTTAGTACTCTATAGCAGTCTGTGAGCTAGTGACACCAGATTTTGGGTAGAGATATGTTTTAAACTTCCGCATTTTGATTTCAGTTTTATAAGCTTAAAGTCTTCTGCATTTATTTAATTATTTTCGTATGTTTATATTGTTGAGAAATTATCAGAGAATGTTTACTGTTTGGCTGGCCTAGCTACGTTAGTAGGCGCCATCACTACTCCCAATGATGGAGAAATCCGGGTCGTGACACTTTTCAATTGATAAGCCTGACATTTAGCCACAAATTTGCTTATCAGAATCATCATGGCCTTCTTCAATTTCAGTCGGCAAATTCCCGAGTGGATTCTCATACCCCATGTCACCAGGCATCATCCCCACAAAGTGTGCATCATCATGTGCACGTAAAGGATTCAGCGTGATATTCTGGGTGTAACTGTCTTGAATCACAATCAAATTTTCATGGATCATCCTTTCTATTTCTCTTTTCAAATACCGACAACTTTCCACATTGTGCCCCTGGGCATTGGAATGGTATTCACACCTTTTAGATGGGTCAAAGCTTCTTTCACGTGGGTCCACATGATTTGGAGGAATGGGTGCAATCATGTCATGCTATTTTAACTTCTCAAATAAGCTTGAATAGGACTCTCCTATTGGTGTAAAATTATCTTTCAACTTTTGTGCCCTTCTATACCCCTGGCTTGGATGTGGGTTATAAGGTACTTGAAAATTTTGCGGAGGCTGGTGGAGGTTTTGTGATGCTCGTGCTCGCCTTCTTGGGTGATTTGATGGCTGGACAACATACTGGGATGGATCAACAGAGCATGGTGGGCTCTGAGGTGGATAATAATGCTTAGGGGAGTCGTGGAAAACTTGATGAGGCTTCACATACCTTCGAGGTGTTCTCCTGGGACCTCATCTTGACCCTGATATCATCATGATTTATTCATCCATCTCATTCGTGTCACCAGATTCAATTTGGACAGCCTGAGCTGCAGCTTTGAGAGTTGCTTGACTTATAATTCTGCCTGTCTTAAGGCCATTCTCTACCATTTCTCCCATTTTGATTGCTTCCAAGAAGGATTTACCAACTGTGGACATCATGTTTTGAAAGTAATCTGGCTCTTGAGCCTGAAGGAAGACAGTGATTAACTCGTGGTCATCCATGGATGGCTTAGCTCGAGCTGCTTGCTCTCTCCATTTAATGGCATATTCCCTAAAACTTTCACTTGGTTTCTTCTTCAGGTTTGAAAGGGAATTACGGTCTGGGGAAATGTCGATGTTATATTGGAACTATTTGACAAATGCATGTGCCATGTCATTCCAGATGTACCACCAAGATGTGTCTTGATCCAAAAACTATTCAGATGCTACTCCCGTAAGGCTTTCCCCAAAATAAGCTATTAGTAATTCTTCATTTCTTCCCACACCTCTTAGTTGATTGCAATACCTTTTCAGGTGCGCTATGGGGTCTCCATGTCCATCGTACTTTTCAAATTTGGGAATCTTGAAACCAGGCGGCAAGTGGACATCGGGGAACATACATAGATCTTTGAAGGCAACACTCTTTTGACCTGCCAATCCTTGCATATTTTTCAACCGTTGTTCTAAGCTTTTCACTTTTTGGGTTATTTCCTCCTGTACCATCTTTCAGGAAGGCTTCTCAATGTTTGCAGAAAGATCAAACGAGTATGAGTGGTGCTTTTGTTGTGTAGAAAATTGTGACTCATGACGGGGCTCTCCTTGACCATTGGCCCATGCTTGACACAGTTCAGTCATTTTCTGTTTCGGTATTATATTTTCCTCAATCACAGTAGACTCTTGTCGAACCCTCTGACCCTGAGTCTCTTGAGAACTTGTAAGAGCTTTGATGTCAGTTATCATTTTTCCTTGGATCTTGTGTTGTCCGCTTACCACAAAGCGACTACATCAACTTTCTTCACAATTCAAAACAAAACATGTTAGAATGGATTCAGTCAGTCCTTATTATTATCAACATTTTTCACTTTTATTTTTTTTTTCTAATTTTTTTTCATTTTTCTTTTCCATGATTGATCGAACCTGATGTGGGTTGCCTACGTATCATGTGGGAACATGAATCAGATCTTGCGTAGTTCGTGTAGAGAAAACAAAATCAAATATTTTAAAAACAGACTCTTTTTTTTTTCACAGGCAAATAAATAAACTACTTTTTGAAAACAAGACTTTTTTTTCTTCGTTTTTTTTTCATTGGCAAATAGAACAAACTATTTTTTTGAAAACAAATTTTTCAATCCCCTTTTTTTCCCATTTTTCTAAGAAATTCATCAGAGTTTCGACACTATTTAGACATTGGTTTTTTCCAAAACAGGCGATTAGCTTTCTTCACCCTCAGATTTCTATTTCTTTCCTTTAAAAAAATCGGTCAGCATGCAAATCCAAAATAAATAAATGCACTACTAGGATGCATCAGGATGGTCCATTATTCCGGGTACACCTGTCCTAGACGGACCCAACCCCTATGTTGAGTCCCCTAAGTCAAAATGCACATGATGTAGATAAGCTTTCCTATTAGGGATCCGACATGAGGCTGAGTTATTCTAGGTTCAAAAACCTGGGTATATATTCTAGACTGTGTACCCAAGCGGACAACTTGAGTCGAGGAAGGGGCTACGTACCGGGAACCAAAAGGCCATCTGGATTAGTAACTTGTCCGAGCCTCTTTCCTATTTTAAGGTATTGACACTAACAGAATAGGGAGTCTCGACCAACGAGCACATCCCCGAAGATGATAAGAGAAGGGTTTCGTAGCAGTTTATATACAATTCAACAATATCAAAACGGTAAAAGCAATATATAGCATATTAGGCCCCAAACACGTAATAAAATCAGATAATAAATAAAGTCAAATACAAATATTATTCTAAGCTCGAATTTTGAACCCTGAACCAAAAATTCTGGGTTCTTCTTCCCCAGCAGAGTCGCCAGAGCTATCACACCTCCTTTTTACCTACAACGCCGGGAGAGGGCATAAATATGAGAATTTTTCCAATTAAAGGACAATCGAAACGAGATTTATTATTGAAAGATTCAGAGTCTCCATTTGAAAAATTTATGGTGTCCCAAGTCACCGGTTCAAATCTCGAATCGAGGAAAGGATTGACTCTGTTTAACAGTTCGCGAATCAGAAATTCGAGTAAGAAATTCTGTTAACGCGGGAGAAGGTGTTAGGCATTTTCGAGTTCCGTGGTTCTAGCACGGTCGCTCAACTATCATATTTGGCTTAATTGTTTGACTTTTATGCAGTTTGAACCTATGTGCAATTTTAAATTGTTTACCGCTTTTAATTAATTTTTAGGAATATTGCAACACTGTTAAAACATATCTCGAACCACGTCACATAAATGCACCCGTGGTTTTTGACGTATTTTAACATCGTTGAGATTTGGATTTGGGTCACATAAATGTGCACCCAAGATTAAGAAGGTAAAATTATTAAATAACGCGCCTAAAGAAACTAACGCGTTTAACTTTGTGGGAGGTCATGGGAGTTCGCTAAATGGCACGTCCCGAGTTCTAATAGTTTCGTAGAAATGATTAATGAGGGCCACACCATTTATTTATTTATTTGGCGTAGCGCACTTCAAACCAATTTTAAAAGGGAAATTCAAACTATGTCTTAGAGGGCCACAAATTGTCCAATGGGTTGATATGGCACACCTCCGTGCTATTTTAATTAAGGTGTTTCTAAACTAATTTACGAGGGCCATTCATTATGAAGAACCTAATTGAAAACTACAGATATTACTACTTTCTTTAAATAAACTCGATCCTACAAACTGAAATAAAAAAAAAATTAATAAAAAGGCCTTTTAGCTTAATGTCCAATGCTAGCCGTCTCCAAGGCTAGGGACCAAAGTCCTATTTGCAGAAAAACAACACGCTAGACCACTGAGGGCCCAGCATGAACACTATAAGCAGGCCCAATTCGAAACAAGCGTATCAACTGGAGCGCAAGAGCCTAGGATCGGGGCCTCGTGAGCCCAATTACAGGGATCCGACGGCTAATATTGGGCATGGGGTCCAAGTGAAACCAATTACAATGAGATATGGAATTGAAGAACTTCAAAATAACAACACATAAAGAAAAGCCCAAGAGGCCCATACCCCTGCATATTTATCATTGCAAGATCAAACAATCACACACCATTACTGAAGGTTGAGAATTTGATTAGTGTTCAACTTCAAAATACTCAAACTATGATCATACTCACATATTTACCATTCCAACCACATGAACCAAATCTAGGCGAAACACACCAACTGTTAACCACTTTCATACTATGAATATACTTCCAATTATACTGAATTAATTGTTCAAATACTTATTGCACACAGAAGATATATACACTTATGCAAGCTAATGAATTGATTCTATAATCACTTCTTATATTCATGCAATACATCCAAAATTAAAGCTCAAAACTACAGTTAAGCATGCTAATAGACTCCGAAATTTTGAAGGAAATCAGTACCACAATTGACCAAGCTACTAGGAAACTATCAGGTTCACCCACACAAGGTCAGTGATAGAAACTGATAGTACTCCTATGAGCTTCAAACTAAGTTGTCAAAACTCATAATCCTCCAGTATATTTCAAGTATTCAACACTTGAGGAAATCAAGGTAAATGGGTGAACTAAGAGCTTATTCACAAATCATTCCAAGCAATAGTTACAAGGCAACTATAAACATAAAGTAAAGAGAAAACTATAACAAGTAAGCAAATCATTTCAATAAGCTGAAATCAATCTCATGTTTTAACATCTCCATTTTAATTCATTTTTCAATATATCTCACAGCTATCATGGTTACATGAAAGTGTACCTGAAATGATAAAAATGAGTGAACAAGGGGAAACCAGATAGATTTGAGCAGAGAATGAACCAACAACAAACAGCCCAGATTCAATGATGAAACCCCAGAAAAATAACTCCAAAGCTCAACGGAACAACAAACTCAACAGTGCAAAACCCAAAGAAAATGCAAATTAACCAACTAAACCAACTTCAAACTCCGAGCTAATTCGATGAACAAACTAGATCCGACCTCACTAATTAATTCTCAAACAATTTCAAAGCTCGGACAACGAATGGAACAAAAACTTATTTCAGGAAAGAAAATTTCAAACTGTGGAGCTAAGTTTTAATGGAAACAGTAGCAGCCTTTTTCTGTATTTTTCTATATTTTTCTTCTTCAAACCTTTCTTCCTTTCTTAGATTTTCTCTGATTTTCAGAAGGTTAAAGGCTTTAGATTGCTTAAGACTAGATTCCCAATTGCTATTCATTCTCCCCCGTTCTATCCTCTACTCTCTTCCTTCTTATAAGTTTTCAATCCTTTTTTTTTCCAGGATTTTCAGGCACCTTTAGTAGACAGTCAATTAGCCTGTTATAGCCCTTAAAATCAACCTTAGTGCAGTCTCCACTACTAATTGTCTTTTATCTTTTTCAATCCCACTTAATAGTCCTCTTTTAGACTAATCCATTAGTGCACCACTTAGTGGCTCCTAATCCCATTATTGACAGATTCCTCTATATTCAATCAACTTCCCATTCTCTACTTCCAAATTACCCCCTAAACTACCCCTTAAATTAGACCTTACAAAGGGTCAGGCAGAACCTGGGTCGAGTTGAACCAAATTAATGGGTCCAAACAAACCTAATTCAAATCCAATTCGGGTCATTCAACCGACATTCAACCAAGGCTTTTCAAACTCTAAAATTAACCTAATACAAGTCCAGTATTTTTTAACAAAATCAGAAAACGAGCAACATTTTTAAGTCTATTCATAAGACTTACTAACAACATTCAGTAAACATGAGCTAAAATCAATCGAACAATTAACAATTTCTGATAAAACCTAATTCAAATCTTTAACTAAATATCTTGAAGAAAAGAAGAAGATGAGGCATAAGTGAAATAATCAACAAAACAAAAGAAATAGTACTGGGAACTTACCAATTCTACTGGTTCATTTGGCACTCAATATTTTTTTTATTTTAATGCCAAATGATGTTAGTCACTTATTCTCTTTTAGAACAAGTGATCAACACCATTTAGCGACGAAAACGGCCCTGGGATGATCAACAAGCCTCGAGTCTAAGTATGACTTTTGGACCTCGGACTTAAGATTTGAAATTCGAGAGGTTGTGGGGTGATTTGAGAAGGAAGGATTGTGGGTTTGGAAAGAGGGGGTCTTGGTGGTTGTATGGTGTTAGTTTGGGACTGGTCTGAGGCAGCGCCGCCACCGGAGAATTTTATGGCGGCGCTAGGGTTCATCCCTTCCAACGAATATTCGAAGGGTTCTACGATGATTCGAAAGATAAGGAGTGAGGACTCGGAAAAAGGAGTCGAGGGGAGTTTGGGGTGTATTTTTGGTGGCGTTTGGCCACCGTCCGCCGTCGTGGGCAATTTCCGGCAGGTGGAAGACAGTGACGTTACAGGGAGGGGTCTCTGGAGAGATGAGAGACGGGTGAGAGGGGGGTTTGGCTAGGGTGGGGGTAAGTGCGTTTGAGTATATTAAAGCAATAAATTAATTTGGGCTGTTGGATTATTACAATCCAACGGCTCAGATTAACTCAATAAAACGAAACGGGGTCGTTTGGTTTAGTGGGGTACTGGATTGATTCGGGGCGGATCAGGCTTGGGTTATGGGTGAGGTTTTGGACCGTTGGATAGGGAATGGATGAGTGGATGAGATTAATTGACGTTGAAACGATGTAGTATTCTCACCATACTACGTCGTTTTGACCGTCTCCTGGACTAAAGGTTTGGACCGGGTATAAGCGCGAGTTTGGGTTGATTTTAACCGGATTTTGAATGTTTGGGCTGTAGAATTAATTTAAAATCGGCCCAATTCCGATTTACTCTTTTATTCTTCCCTTTTCCTATTTATTTCAAATTATTAATAATCCTAAATTAAATTATAAACCCAAATTAACTTAAAAATACTAATTAACTCTCAATAATAATTATCACAAATAATTAAATATCAAATTAAAAGAAAATCACACAATTTTGACATTAAACACTAAAATGCGAAGTACGTTATTTTTTGTGATTTTTTATTTTTTTTTTAAAATAATTAATTTACTACTTAACTCAAGAATTGTAAAATTAAATCCTAAATGCAATTGCAACATATTTTTATATTTTTTTTATTAATTTAACAAATAAACATGCACACACAAATGCAACCAATAACTGAAAATATCATTAAAATTCACAAAATCGCACATCAAGGAAAATTTATTTTATTTTGAATTTTTGGGAGTAATTCTTGTGAGGCAAAAATCACGTGCTCATACCATTCCCCCATTTTTCCCCAAACTTTTTTATATTCTTCTCTCTCTTCTATATTATATTATTATCTTTCATTTCAATCTCATTTTTTAATTTAAATTAAACAAATTCCATCTTTTATTTTTATTAATTTTTAATTTCCATAATTAAAACAATTCCATAAAATTTTAAATAATATAATTTGTAAGTAATTATTATAGATTAACTAGCAATTCAAATAAAAGTAAAATTATCGAGATACAAGATTAATTAAATATATATTACATAAAAGTGAAATCATTGCGATACAAGATACAAGATAATTATATATTTTTTGTACAATTATAACTTATAATAAAATTAACTTATAATTTTCATAAAAATAATAAATGCACGAAAATTAATTTATCAAAATTATACACCAAAGTTAAGATATAATATTAATATTATAAAAATATTACAAAAACATAACTAAGTACATATAAAGAGATAAATTAAAAGATTAAATAATAAAATAATTATAAAAAGTGATGAAGAGTAACACGGGAGATGAATAATGTACCCCCATATTTGAGGGAACACTATTCATCCCCCATTTTGGGGACAAAAATGAGGGAGGGTTGGAGTTAAATTATCCCAAAAATTGCCCTCATTATGGGGGATGGGGGCAAGGTTGGAGATGGCCTTATTACTCATCATTGATCATAAAGAACCTTCATCAAAACTCTCAAAACTGTTAGTTCTTCATCGGCTATCCACAGCTTAGTACCTAGCTTGACCTCGAGGCCCTGTATAACCTGGCTCGAGGCCCCGATTCTCAGCCACTCAGTCTTCTTAAACATATTGCTTTCAAGTTCTGATCTTATGTTCTAATCTCATACTTAGCATCTATTGCCTAACAACTAGTATAAAAATAAATTACTATTTTTAGAATCATAAATTTAAATCTAATTGTAATTACCATTTTCAAGGTAAACAGTTTGGCGCCCATCGTGGGGCTAAGAATAATAGTGATTTTTTGCTGGTTTGATACGTAACGCAAGTTATCTTTCACACTTTTTCTTTTCTGAGAACCTTTGATTTCAGGTCAAAATATCTAACTCAGTAAACGCATATGAAAACAACGGTCTTGAAGATCATGGAGAGAATGGTGTAGCTGTTCCAGGTGTCGGTGTACCACCACAAAACTCTGAGGACGCACCAGAGCCAATCCCCGTGGATGCGGTCTCACGCAACTCCCAACACATCGATATAAGCTCCCACACTAACAGGAGTATACACCAGGAAGACCAATAAGAGGCCCAGAAAACCCAGTTCAGGAGGAACAAGAGGTTAGCCTTCACATCATAAAATGTTGCAGGCACAACAACTAGCAATTGCTCAATTGCAAAGCCAAAAAAAACTCCACGCACTGCAACACCGAAAAGGGCTCCTCGAGCCGAACAAGTGTCGGAAAGATCAAGCAGTAATGGGTCAACAACCGATCTCGCTATTATGAAAATACTCGACAACCTCACAAAGAGGATTGAGTCGGGCAAAAAGATGATAGAAGCTAACAACAAAAAAGGTGGAGACCTACAATTCAAAGGTCGATCAAATTCCGATGCACCATTGATCCTGAAGGGTGTAGATTAAAAGAAGTTCGTGCAAAAGCCATTCCCATAAAATGCCGCTCCAAATCCCATCCCGGAGAAATTCAGAATGCCCGATCTTCCGAAATACAATGGAACCTCAGACCCCAACAAGCACGTCACTGCTTACACTTGTGCGGTGAACGACAATGACCTGAGGGACGACGAGATCGAATTTGTCCTACTAAAAAAGTTTGGAGAAACACTTTCGAAACGGGCCATAATGTGGTATCACAACCTAGCCTCAAACTCGATAGACTCATTTTCCATGCTGGCAGATTCTTTTATAAAGGCATATGTCGGTGCCATCAAGGTGGCTACTAGGAAATCTGACGTCTTCAAAATCAAACAAAGAGAAAACGAGATGCAGCGGGAATTCGTATCTCGCTTTCAAATGGAGCGAATGGAATTACCACCAGTCTTCGATGACTTGGCAGTGCAGACCTTCACCCAAGGTTTGAACGAATGAAGCTCGGTGGCTTCGAAGCAGCTAAAGTAGAATTTGGTTGAATATCCTGTCGTGACTTGGTTGGATGTCCACAATCGATACAAATCAAAGATCAAGGTTGAGGACAACCAACTAGGATCCCCCTCGGGATCAGTATATCCTAGCAGGCTTCCGACAAAGGAACCAAGGCCAAACAAAGAAAGGTACCAACCATACACCGAAGATAGAAGAAACGCCCCAAGGCATAACATACCCCGAAATGATCGAATGACAGATCGAGGTCAGAATCCTCGGGGACTCGTATGTAGAGACAAATTCGACAGACATACAAGACCGACGGAGGCACCCCGCTTATCTGAATACAACTTCAATGTTGACATTTCGGACATCGTATCTCCCATCGGTAAAATCAGAGACACCAGGTGGCCAAGACCTGTACTATCAGATCTGTCGCAGAGGAACCCTATCTTGGTGTGCGAATTTTATGGCACACACGATCATAGGACCGAAGACTGCAGATAGCTCCGAGAAGAAGTAGCCCGACTACTAACAAGGGGCATCTCCTAAAGTTCCTCAGCGACCGAGCCAAAAATCAATTTTGGGAAAGAGAGGCGAACAGGAAAAATGAAACAGAAGAACCACAACATGTCATCCACATGATCATTGGGGGAGTCGACATCCCACAGTAACCCATTGTCAAACGAACAAAAATATCCATTACTAGGGAAAAGCGAACTCGAGGTTACATACCTGAGAACGCTCTCACATTCAGCGACGAGGACATCGAGACCTCCCGAGATCCTTATTTATTGCTACATAACGGCTCACAATCGAGGTTATTATCAAACCTACGAAGATTCAGATGAACACAAAAACTTCAAAAAGTCTTTAACGAGGGAAAAATAAAGCCTACATTAGAGGTCGTACCGACTCAACGTGTAAGAGCCTAAGCGGCAGTCTATATTAAGAGATCGTACTGGCCCAAAGCGTAAGAGCCCATATACCGGCCTATATTAAGAGGTCGTACCGACCCAACACGTAAAAGCCCAGACTCCAACCTATAATAATAGGTCATACCGACCCAACGCATAAGATCCTAAGAGCCAGCTTAAAATTCAAAAACTTAAGGGTCAATGAGCTCGAGTCAAAATCTGACTCGAAGATTGAGCCTAAAACAATTAATTATAAAATTCCTAAGGGAAAATACGATCCAGCCCAACAAGCCTCAAGGCCGATTTATAAACCTAAGGGTTTTGCTCGGAGTCCGGTTCACCTGGCCAATCATCGACAAACATATAAATTCAAGACAAAGAAGAACATACACAAACAAATGGAAATTCATGGAAGGAGAAAACTGAAAGGTTTCTTTATATATGCCTATATGAAACAATGAAAGGCTATATTTACAAATGCTCCCTAAGAGCCCTGTACAAATAATAAAAAAGAAAAATCCTAGTCTACTTTCCCCTCGGGTACTGCGACCCCATCGGCCTCTCCCTTATTGTCTTCGGCATCAGACACGAGGAACTTGGCATCGTATTCATCCGCCTTGGCCTGCTCAATCTCTTTAGAGAGATCAAAACCCCTAATATGAATTTCCTCTAGGGTCTCCCTCTGGGATTTGCACCGAGCATACTAACTGTTTTTGCTCTCCCGATCGGAAGCCCCTCTCAACATCGCTTGAACATCAAAAACATATTTTAAATAGACGACCACTTTCTTGTCGGACTTAGCCCGAATCTCTTCATATTCAGCCCGGGCATCCACGACCTCGCCCTTCATCTCCAAAAGGTCGGACTCAGGCCTTGCAATCCTGATTGTCTAAACCGAGCTATTTTCACGGGCATTCTGGAGTTGTACCTCTGTCACGACACAAACCCACACTGGTCATGATGGCGCCTCTCGTGAAGATAAGACCAGCCAACTAACCCAATTTTCTTCCTTTTCAGATTATTTGAACATAAATGAGTGAAGTGATACAGCTTAACAACAATAATAATCAAGACTACAACCCCACACAACCCGACAGGGGTGTCACAAGTCATGAGTATCTAAGAAGTAGGAACACTACTATAGGGCCAATATTATATAAATACAAACTAAAATCTGGAAATTTAAGATGAAGTGCGGTGCCGCGAACGCTGGCAGTCACCTTGCTCAACTACCTTAGTAGGGCCTTCGGTCCGCTAATAACCCGCTACCAGGTGAACAATACCTGCAACTGCACGCGAGGTGCAGGGAGTAAAGTGAGTACTTCCAACTCAGTGGTAATAAGAGTAAATAATAACTGAGCAGTAATAAACCACGTAAAGCAAATCAACATGCTATATAGTACAGTGTAACGCTTTTTGAGAAGAACAGTAAAACCGTGAAATCCTTTGGAAAACATTTGGGCTCAGTTAAAACCTCTTTTGAAATTATGCCTTTTCAACAATTGCGAAAATAATTTCAACAAGTACGAAATGATCAGAATTCTGCCCCTCGGGCTCAGTATCAACCTCTCAGTACAGTATCAACCCCGCAGGCTCACTCCCAACTCACAAAGTACAATATCAGCCTCTCGGGCACAACATTCCATTAACAAATAACACCAGGGTATCTCGTAAACAGTGCAAGAAATAGCATGGATGCCAATGATAAGAGTGCTGAATGTCATGACAACATTACAAAATAAGAACAAATGCATGAGTGCAATGCAATGCATATGACGGTACACTCTAGTACCCGCTGCGGGGTGCAGCCCGCTCCATTTATTTATCGTCGACGACACTCACTGGGGGTGTGTACAAACTCCGGAGGGGATCTTACAGCCCAAGCGCAATATCTTGGTTAGTCATTGTTACCTAACCAATTTATGTCACACAGTGCCATTGTTACCACTGTTCCAAGTATATATTACAGTGTCATTGTTACCACTGTTT
>MU707418.1:0-27646 GCA_026770625.1 Nicotiana glauca
ACAGAAAAAGAAAGAAAACTTAGCTTTAATAGTCTTTTTATTACTGGACAGTCTTCTAGACCTTAAGAAGAACAGCGTCGATTTTCTTGAATTATTAGTCACTGAAGAAACTTCAAACTTTTATTCGAGCCAATCCAGTTGGCTTTTTGGTTCAAATCTTTTAGAATAGTGTTGAGGGTGGTCAGGAGTGGTTTGGTGTGATTTTGGGCTAGTTTGGACGAAGTTGTGTTCGCCGGAGTTAGGGTTCCGGCGACACAATTTTGGATATTCAAACAGAAAGGAAAGGATTCGAAGAAAAATAAGTAGAGGGGTGGGATCAGGGGCTTAAGGCGGTCCTAGGGTGTATTTTTGGGGGCGGTTGGCGTGGGTATTGTTTCCCGCCGGTAGGGTTCCGACGGGGGTCGGTGGGAAGCCATGGCGGCTAGGTCAAAGAGATAGAAGGCATGAATGAAATGTTTTTTTCTGATTTTAATTGTATATTGGTATATTAAAAGGCATTAACGATCTATAGCCGTTAGATTAATCAAATTGAATGGCTGATATTGGCTGGGCTCTTAACGACGTTGTTTTATTTAAAAAGAGGTGAAGCCACTCGACCGTTAGATCAATTAATTTCAATGGCTTAGATTTAACTTATTCAAAACGGGGTCGTTTGGTTATGTGGAGGGCCAGACCGGGTTATTGATTGGGCTTGGGGGGTTATTTTGCTTTGGGCTTAGGGTATTTGCTTTGGGCTTGGGTAATTAGCCCAAAATTTAAATCAGTCCATCTCATTTTGTTCTTTTATTTTTCTTATATTTCCTTCATATTTTTGTATTGCATTTTCTATTTTGTATTTTGTATTTTTATTTTTCTTTTCCAATTTTATATATTTTTATGATTTTATTAAATTGTTAAACTAACTAAAACTAATTATATTCTAAAAATGTATTTGATAACTATTTTATAGCAATTTCTGATTAAAACAATAAAATGCTATTTTTTATTTTTCTTAAATTGTTCTAAAATGAATTAATACTAAAATTGTAAAAATTAAAAATCCTAATGCATATGCATATTTTTTGTATTTTTAACGTGAATTATTATGAAACTAATTAACACAAAAAAAATGCAAAAATATCAACGAAGTTATAAAATAAAGAAAAAAAATTATTTTGTTTGAATTTTTAGGAATAATTTGCTTAGGGCAAAAATCACGTGCTCACAGATATACAAGTGGAGATTTTGGACTCTAAGCCACCATGACTGCCCCAATATCTCTCTTCTTTGATATGTCTCCTGATTGTAGTATCTTATTTGTGGCTTGCAGTGCCTCGAAGTTTGTTACCATCCCACTCTTGATTCCTTCCTCGATCCTTTCTCCAAGCGTGATGATATCAGAGAATTTGTGATTTTCGATGACCATCAACGTCTCATAATATTGTGGATCCTATGCCCTGACAAAGAATTTATTCATCTGTTCTTCATCTAAAGAGGGCCTGACCTTGGCTGCTTCTGACCTCCAACGAGTAGCACATTCACGAAAAGTCTCAGCAAGTTTCTTCTTGAGATTCTGAATGTAGAAGACATCTGGTGCATTCTGTGTGTTAAACCTGAACCGGTCCATGAAATATGATGCCATGCTTACCCAATTAGACTATTTCTTGGGATTCTGCCTGATATACCAAGACAAATCGTCCCCAGTAATGCTCCTCATAAAGAGCTTCATCCGGATCTTTTCAGCTTTCCCGACCCCGACTAGCTTGTCACAATAGGTCCTTAGATGAACCCTTGGATCACCTGTACCATCGAACATTTCAAACTTGGGAGGTTTGTACCCCTCTTGCAGTTTGACATCCGATTGTATGCATAAATCTTCATAGTTCAAACCTTATATTCCCCTGTCTCCCTCAACACCTTGAACTCGGGTTGTTAACTTCTTGAGTTCTTCAGCCATGTTTTTAATGAGAAAGTTATTCTCGAAGGATTTTGGTGTACATGAGATTGATTGGGTAGAATGAGGTATAGTTTCCATATATATAGGGTTGCTTTGGTGGGTGCCAGGAACTTGGGTATAGTGATGGTCATTGGTGGAGTTTTAGGGATCAGGAATGAGTGGTGGTGTATTTTTTGGAGTGTGGTAAGTGGTGGTTGGCAGGTAATGAATTGGTTAATGGTGTTGTTGTGGAGTTGGTATTGGCAGCTGATTGATGTTTTAGGGTGGAGTTGCGTATTGATTTGGTGCAGTAAGATTTGGTGGGTGTTGGTTTTGTGTTCTTTAAGGAGGTGCTGGGTTTTTAGTATTCCGTTGGTTGATGTCAGGGACATTGAGGGTGAGTGACAAGTTTGTCAAGTTGCGAACTTGCTCAAGTTCTCCTTGTATTTTTAGTATCTTTTGTTCCAATCTCAAAACCAGATTGTTTGGGGCTGGAGTACTACAACCATCTAAAGTCTCTGCATTCTCAACATTTCCCTTTCGGATTCCACTTAGGTCATCCATCTTTGTCTTTCTGTTGCCCTTTGTGTTGCTTGGATAAGGAGGAGGTGGCTGGCCTCTAGATCTGGTATGATACGCTGATGAGGACAATATGAGTGAACCAACCTAAGGGTATGGGAATAATAATAAAAATAAGCAAAAACAAAAGGTAACAAGTCAGTGAGGATCCTGAAATGTTTGCAGTATTTAAACACATATTGCGGAAATGTAAATTCGTATCCTATTTTAGGAACCTCATTGTGCCCGAGGTAGGACTAGCAACAAATACATTTGGAGAACTTTAAATTCCAATAAATTCTTCATCTCATAATATAAAAATAGTCGAATCCCAAAATGACTCTAAGATAATAATGAAACAAGTCACTACTGGCACTTGGCCTTATTACATTTTAGGAAAGAGCAAATAAAATCTACCTTATTTGGTCCCAGAATGAACCTTCCCCAAATTCAATCTTCTTGAATCCATCATATAGATCCCCCAGCTCGTGCAGCCCCAGCAGCAAGTAGGTTCTGGCCAAATGTCCTTCTTCAGCTCCTTCAGCGTTCTGGCAATTTTCAACTCTCTCTATGACTTTGCCTTCCATCTCCACTATTCCTTTCTTCAAATATTCCAGTTTCCTATTGGAAGTGACTACCATTTCTTTCCATTCCTCGATCAACCGCACATTCCTCTCATGTATTCTTGGTGCTCATTCTCAGAGTCGTGGACCCTTTCGCGTAGCCTATTGTACTTGATTTGAGCTTTAGCTTCCTCATCTATGATTCTGTTCCCTTGACCGGTCCCTGGTGTCACCATCACTTTCAGACCATACCAGGTAGAGAGGCTTGCAACTTGCATGATACCTGTCTGGCTCAATGATATTCTTCTCCACAATGATTTTGATGTGCCACATGTGCTGAGCTTGGCAATTGTGAGGGAAATCATCGTCTTGAAAGTCTGCCCTGAAATGACTCATCTTGACATCACTTGGTACAGCCTGTTTCTTGCTTGCTTGCCTCACAGCTCGCATAGGGACATATGGGTATATCCCTCTCAACCCAATCAGCACCAAGTGCGAAGCATCCCTGGATCTGATAATAAATTCATCCGTTGGGAACTATTCAAACACCCATTGCACATGTTCCTCGGTCATATTGTCGAAGAACTCCACCTATTCTTTGGCACTTTTCGACTGAGCAAATCTTTCTGGAATTTAAGTCATCTTGTTGGGGGTGATGGAAGGAAATATGTTCGTTCCAAGCCCTTCACGAAAATTGTTGACGATAGCGACCCTTTTGTAAATGCTCCAGCAACCATAACTGCAGCAGCAAATTACAACCTTCGAAAAGCTTGACCCCTCTTTGACAGCGCTCCAGAGCCCTGTAGATGTTGGCTATGATCATGGGGACTATGATATATGTCTTTCCATTAATCCCTTCCATCAGAGTCTTGGCGACCATGGCCAACCTAGTGTGGATTCTTCCCTATTTCATTTGGAACACTATCAGTCCAAGAAAACACATAATGAATAAAAACACTCTGCGGTGGATGTGACCTAGAGAAGTGATAGAGATCTCATCATGGTAAGTGCGGAAAGACTTTCTATGGCCATACCTCTCGTACAGGTATTCGAAAGGTATGTAGGATTCCTTCAAGAACACTAGGTCGGCATTCTTCTTTAGCCCCATCATCTTTAAAAATCCCCTGCCCGTATAGTTTTCCGGTACAACTAGCCTGGGACGGTCCCAAGTTAAATCTGCAAGCCCTCCAATTTCTTCTAGGAGTGGTGTCATTTCTATATCACCGAAATGAAATACAACCCTTTCACAATACCAGAATAAAGTGGTAGCCTCGATCAATTTGTTGTTTGGCTCAATATCTATCAAGGAAGGCAGGTTACCCAGGTACTTTTTCACATGTTACTTGCCGCTTAAGGAAAGGTCCTCCTACCAATCTAGAAACAATGGTGGGATATTGCTAACCATACCGAAACTGGGGACCTCGTGCCTTATTTTTTGAAAAGTAAAAGGGTTAGACCTTATCCCCACCAGACTCGACTATTTATACATGTATGATCAACATATCGGCATTTAGTTCTCCAAATTAATGCACGAAACGTGGTTGTGTCCATTGAGATTATGGAAAACCCGATGAACTTTGGATAAAGCTTATTTTAAGGGATCATTATGTAGACAAAATAACTGATCCGACTAGGTTTGACCATGATGCATGCACAATTTTAACCAAATTAAGGTTTGTATAGGGTTATAGACTGGTATCCTCAAGCGAACAGCTCGAGGGGGAAGGCACGGAACCGCTGACTGCACCGCTGATCGACAGGTTTTACCGCAAATAAGCCTTTCTGAATTTAAGGGTAGTAAATAGGAAGAGCGCAACCACTCATTAAAGCATTGCTATAGGATTTGATATGCATGAGTGGACTATGATACAGAGCATAATTTATGCAGCAATTAATAACATGTAGTCAACTATTTTCATGTAGGAAAAATAAATATACCATTTAAATAATTGAAATACAGTGATAGGAAAAAGAAAACAAAGAGACAAGTCAGTTTCAGGGATAAAGAACCATAGATGCTTAGAACATAGATAGTTAAATTCAAATAAGGGAGAAGGGTAGGCGATAAAGCATGCTTGGACTAATTTGTAAAAGGTAAGTTCGTTACGGTAAAAGCCTAAAGGTATCCCCAGAAGAGTCTCCATGCTGTCACGCCCCTTTTTTCCCTACGCGGAGAGAGGTACGGGTTTCGACATTTATGGGGTGTAATAACTCCTTTCCTTTTGGGAATTGGGTATTTGAAGAGTTGCCACGTAACGGGTTATGGTGCGTTAGGGCACCTAGAGTGATTAACTCTTGGATTGGTTTGCATTACCAGAGAATAGGGTAAGGAATCGAAATAACCTTGAGGGGAAGGTGTAAGGCAACCCTCTTGGTCCACAACTGTAGGTCCCGACCGAATATATATTTATGAATTAGTCCAAATAAATACTTGAAATAAATACTTACAAATAAGGCATATTTGTATAACTCAAATAATAAGACAAAGGTTTTGGACAAATTGTATTTATAAAATAAAGTTTAAACAAAAGGAATTTTAAAAAGGAGGAGTCCTAGGTTGATTAGCCTACAGGATCACCCCACACAATGTCCGGTGAACACTCCTCAATGAGCAGTTACACGTGACATAAGCACGTAGTCATCATTCCCACATCTACGATTCCCATCCCCTTAGTGATTATTTAAAGCGAGTGTTGGTCAGCGATCTCTATTGCGTGCTGTTACGCGTCCCTTCTTAGTGGTCCTGAAGGGATTTAGGACCTCTACCTATAGGTGGTTCTATAAAGACCCCTAAGGTTTAAAGGGTAAAAATACTAAGGCGACAAGAAATAGCACATAAGACTCTTAGCAAACAAGAACAGGAAGGAGCAAATACGAGGCTCAGTTTACCTCCACAAATAAGGCATGTAAATAGCACGACTCAAACACAAATAAAGGCCTTTTGTTAAACAATATCCTACGGCAACATGTCTAAGTGAATATACAGAAGACAATCAATTTATTTTTATAAACTCAAAAGTAACGACCCTAACAGTTGCCTACTAGTTTTTTCTAAAAACCTATTAAACTAGAACAACATTAAGTCACATAAATGGTTTCAGAGTTGCAAGATTTGAAAACGCCCTATAGGCTTGCCGATACGCGGAATATAGATGACTACATTTTACGTAATGAAACAAGGGAGGTTCTTAAAACAGACTCTTTTAGTCCTTATAGGCATGTTGTCTAATGATAGATTGAGACAGTTTTTTAAAGAACTTGTTTTAGGCAAAATAGACCATTAATTTAACCAGTTTCGAAGTGAGCTAATCGTTAACCGAATTGATTTATTTAAAACCAAACTAGTTTAGATCTATAGGCAGAATTTCTGGTGTGGTTCCCTATAGGCATGATATCTAGTTGTTTAATACTGATTCCTAAAACTTTGCAGGCATGATGACAAATCAAAAACATATGTGAACACTTGTTATAACAAAATTTGGATTGAATTATATCCTATAGGCGCAACATCTACTTGTGAAGATGATTTTAAAGCTTATAAACATGATTTCTATTATTGACTCACTTGAAACCTACAGGCATGATTTCTAACATGATAAGACAAACATAACAAGATACAAAGGTCCTATAGGCATGGTTTCTACTTATAAAGTAAAACTTAGAAAATATAAAGTGCTATAGGCATGGTCTCTACTTGGTAAGTGATTCATATCAAGATGTAAAGTCCTATAGGCATGGTTTCTACCCATATTACCCCACAAACATGTAGCTACCCACCCTTTTTCACTAATTACCCCAATATTCATTTACAAGTTATTACAGACCATATGAATGAATTACATAAGTAGATAAGAAAATAAGAAGTTATTCTATAGGGAGCCTATAGCTAGGCCCAGATTTCCAAAGCCTTCAATAACCTCAAATGTCCAAATTCCATAAACAGTATCATAGTCTAGACACATCTAAGTTCCCTAAGGATCTCAAGGATCCCGAGCAGTGCTTAAACCCCTACACATGGAAACAAAAATGGAATGAGTGCAGTGTGAAAGGTCCAGTCTCAGTATGACAGAGTTCAGAGGGTTCTCAAGGGGATCCCAAAGCAGTACACATACTGGAGGGGGCAGAACATATTGACTTAGGAGTAGAGTGAAAGTGCTTGACACAATTTGAAAGGTTTTAGTGGGAAAACTGTATTAAAATAGATTTGTTTGAAATAGTTTGTGGAGTAAAAAAGGGAGTCATGCAGTAAAACAATTTGAAAAGAGATTTACATGATTAGACAATAATAAATAAAACACGGAGTCCAAAACCACATCAGTAATACTCACAAGACCAAAACAGAAGAAACAAACCTACACACAGGGGTGATGGGGATTGGGTATACATAGAACACATGATTGTAAACATATAACAAGCAAAGGACTTAGGAATTGGTACAGACATGCTCAGACATAGTATTCAGACATAGTCAGAGAACCAGCAATGCTTAAGGGGGTTCAGTATAGGATCCACATGATTTAAGATCAATACCAGAACCATACAAGTTTAGGAGAACTGACTACTTCACAAGGAGACTCATACAGAAACTAGATAGAGCAGAATCACATGGAGACAGACTTTATAGAGAAGGGAGGGGGGTTAACATGTTTATACTAATCCTAAGGAAGGGGAGTACATGACATGCTAATCATGCAATCATATTAACTACAAGTTTCACAACAAAATCATAAGAAAAAGCAAACTAAGAGCAGGATGAACTAAAAAAATAAAAGAACCATATTGTTTTTGGAACTTAAACTGAAATTAGAACATACCAGTAAAGAAGACAGTAAAAAAAAGTGAAGAAGTAGGAGAGAACAATAGTTAGCCTTGGCTTGCTGTCGGCTAACTCAGAATAGTAGCAAGTAGCACAAAGAGAGAGCAGAAAGTTTAAGTGTGAGAGAGAGAGCTTTTGAACCAAAGTGTTCATGTTTGTGTTAATGAGAGAGTATGTATATATAGTAGTTTGAAATTAGATAAAAATAATGTAAGAATCATAGTAGCATAGTAATATGGAACTCAGAATCAATTAAAGAAAAATCAGGAAAAATACTCCCTTAAGTTAAAGGAATCAATTCAAACGGTTAGAACAAGTAACAAATAAGGAAAAAAATCAGTGTATGACTAATAAGGAAATATTCAAATTCAGCAAGTATAGGGTAAACAATTAGGGCTAAGTTCAGAACCTCTAGTTAAGGAAATAGTCAGTAAGAATACAGTACTACAGTAGACAAGGTATATGAATCAGTTAATTTGAATAGAAGAGGTAGAAATTGTGGGTTTAAAGGAAGGTCCTTCAATCAAACCATAAAATAGGGAATCCAGAATCAATCAAAGAGGAAGTCATGATTCAGTATTCAGCATATAAATGGAGTAAGAACAACCATACATAGCAAACATGCAGGTTAAATAATATCGATAGAAAGGGGCAAGTCTGAACAATTTAGATGAACATAAGCACATAGAGGTGATACAAGTTAGGCTAAAACCTCACTAAGAACATACTCGATGCAAAAAACTTAAACAAGAAATGAGCAGTCATGCTAACACACAGAACCAAACAAAGAAATCTTAAAAATTTACGGCTTTCAGCATAGGCGAGTTGAAAAGGTAGTAAAATCATAGAATCAGTCAAAATATGCAAGTGATAGAAGTTTAAACATAAAGAATCAGCTTAAACAAGGTTTTAGAAGAAGTTCCGAAAACCCTAATTTTAGAAGAAGGTGAAAACCCTTTGATATCGATGATTCTTGTAAAAGAGTTTCAAGAACAGTGTAAAATACTAAAGAAACCAACTCGAATCATCTTATATCTGTATAGTTCTAGGAGATACAGGAAGAAATTAGGGTTTTAGAAGAAATCCATATAGAGATACAAGAACTTGTATAGAATCCCAAGGATCGTGCCAAATACAACGTGATTTTGCTTGAAATCACACTGGAGTAGCCAAGAACATATAAGTAGCAAACCGCAGATGCAAGTTGGCGTGTACCAGGACTCTTGAACACCTTAGAGAAGGCAAGCATGGCAATCGAGGAGCCATTGGAGGCTTAGGAGTTAAAGGGAGACCATCGGAGAAAACCGGAGAAAGATGTCGGCGGTTAAAGGAGCTAGGGTTAGGTTGAATGGTTGAGAGAGGAGAGGAGATGAGAAAATATAGGGGAGGCGGATTTAGAAAATGAGATAGGATTAGGGGGTTGTTTGGAATAAAAAAAGGAAGGGATTAATACGGGTCGTTGATCTAAGAGATCAACGGCAAGGATTTGTGAGCACGTGATTTTTGCCTCGCTTAAATTACTCCTCTATTCATTAAAATTAGGAATTTTCTTTTATTATTTGAATTTTAGGAATTAATTGCATGATTTTGTGTCTTGTTTGCATTTTTGTGTGCATTTTAGTACGCATTTTAATATTACAAAAAATAAAAAAAATAACAAAAATGGTTCTTTGCATTTCTACTTTCAAATTTAAGAATTTGTCTTAAGTTTTCTTTTAAATTAGAAATTAGTTAATTTTGGAATTTTAAATAGTATAATTGTAGATTCAATTTGAGTCTTTTATTTTTTTGATCTTACATTTAATAAAATCAGAAAATTCAAAAAAAAAAAAAACGAAAGAAACGAAAAGAAGAAAAACAAACAAATGAAAGTGAAATAGAAAAGCAAGGGCTAGCAAATGTTTGGGCCAATGTTGGTCTTAGCCCAAACAAATCCTTCCCAAACTCGTTTCATTTACCCAGCCCAATAACCCCAGACCCGGCCTGCCCTACTAAATGTGAAACGACACTATTTTGGCGTCAAGGAATCATGGCCGTTCATCTCCCATCATCTAACGGCTCTCATCAATCCAAAGAAATTAATAAAAATGTCTGAAAATTGTATCAACCCTAGAGACAGACCCCTCTTCCTCGTACTCATCGATCCGCGCCGGCTCCGCCTTACAATGCCGCCGAAAATCACCTCACGGTGGCGGTTGGCGTCCAATGACGCCCAAATTCACACCATCCCCTCTCCTTCACCTCCCCGTTCCATATCCATCATCAATTTCCTTCAAATCCCTGTCAAAACCCCCAAATCCTTGAAACCCTAGGCACCGCCACCACCGTGCACGGTAGCGCCACCACGAAATGACACCAATCTTACACCACACACTCTCCTCATGTCCCTCTTCTCAAATCCTTGGCTATCCTCTTCCGAATCATCTTGTATGGCATCGAATTTCAAATCCAAGAAGCGGCAGAACCCTAGGACCTCATAGGTGAGTTTTCTTTGTTCCTCTTCATTTGTTTCTCTTCCATGACCATTATTTCTTCAAGATTAATCAATCTAGGTTTTGTTTTTCTTTTTGTTTGACATTCCGTCTAGAATCAGTAGTCGAATCTATTTTTGTCTGTTATTATTTGTTTATCTTTATGTTTGTTTGAATTTTAATTCACTGATAATGATTAGCATGAATTTATTCTGTAATTTTGTCATTAGTTAGGGATAGCTCTTGTTCAATGCTCTAGGCTTGGTTTTTAAATCAATAGGGTCTCCTCTCACTCGATCAACCTTCATCATGATTAGTTAATGTTGTTGTTTTAATTGATGTGATTCTATTCTTTTCTAATTTGATTAAGTAGTTCCTGATCCAATTTCGTTTAAAATGCTTATTGGTTTAATGAATAAATTTAGTTAGTTAATCTCCAGGTTCAGATTAGTTGGTTTGAATGATGAAGTTCAAATTTAGGCTGAAATTCTCAATTTTGGTTAGTTAACCATGGTTAATAATAGGGTAATCGATTGAGGTTAATTGAGATAATATTAGTAATTTCAGGGGTATTCAGGGGTATTTTGGGCACTTAAAATGGGTTAGTTTGTTAGGCTCAGTAACTTCAGAATAAAAGTGAGAGTAGTATAGGTATTCCAGAAATAGAAAACAAAGCTAGAATACCCTAGATTCTTCTAGAAGAGGGTCTTAGTGTAAGTTTAAGCATTCTTAATGCAGTAACTTGAGAAACAAGTCAAAAAATTAGGACTAATGAGTAAATTCTGAAAATAAAAAAGGGGGAAAATGAGTGAAGAAGTTCTAGAACCTTCCTGCCCCTCTTCTTGCCTATAAAAGGCAGCCTACATGCCTTCATTGACAAGTTACACACTCTGAAAATTCCAAAAATTTCCAGCTCCCAAATTTCCCACCATAATTTTTTTAGCAAGCTTAGCCTTAGAAATTTGAAATTCAAATTCAAAAACATAAAATCTGTACTTCTAAGGTTCCAAAGTTTGATCCTGGATCTGAATCTTTAGAAAAAAAACCAAAAGATAGCAAAAAGTCAAAAATACTGTTCTATGGTAGTACTTAGGATAATTCCAAGTTGTGGTGTTTAATTTGCATTCTAGCCCAGTTTCCAGTGGCTGAAGTGTCCAGGGTCAAATTCGAGCTATTTTTGAGCTGTATTGAGTGGCATATTAGTTGAGATTGGTTCTGGTTTGTGTGACATTGCTTTTCTGGGTTTTAACTAAGTCCAAATCAATTCCTGCTGTTGTGAATTGCTGTCCAAGCCTGCTGTTTATTGCCTACTACTGCTGATCGTATTTCCTTCTTACTTTGCTCAATTCTAGGTACACTGTTGTCTCTTATAATCTGAAGTTTCACTCAATGTATGCGAACAACTTTGAAATCAAAATGAGGAAGAATTGCTAATTACTACGTGAATCTGTCTCAGTATTTCATTACTAGTTCGAAATTGCTTTGTAATTAAATTGGACAGACTTTGGATTGTACAATTTGGACTGTTTTGAAGTTAATTTGGACTGTTATGAGGCTAGGAATCTGCATAGGACTGTTGTTCATTCAGTAGCTTGGTATAGTTTATTTGGTGATTAGTCTAGCTTTCAATGTTAAGCAAGAGCGTAAATATAGAAACTGATCTCAAGTGTTGATTTAGACTCGGACAGCATGCCTAGGTAGTTTACCGTATTCCTACTTTTTTTTTCATAGTTAGATTGAATCTCATCTCCTGTTTGTAATTAAATAAGACTGGATATGTATTAGTGTTAGGAATCGATTTGTCAGTCTTATTATTGTTTAATTGGATTGCATAAATAACTGTTTTCAAACTATATGGACATTATAAACGCGATATCAATTGTAAATTGCCTCATTTGAAACTATTAGAATAGTTGTAGTTTGAACTCCAGGTGATTGTTCAATAATACTGGCTTCAATATGTTCAGCAAATGCTTAGGAGTACACTTAGGTGTTAATACCATGTTGTTATTGAAAATTAACTCAGGAATTAATTATGATTTTCAACATTAAATTTTTATTTCAAATCTGTAAAGTTAAGAGCATGTGAATCAAACCCAAACAACTATCAAAATTTTGATTGAATGCTGGATCTTAAGTTGAGTTTAAATTGATAAACAGTTCCTCCTTGCTTAACGCTAAATATGCAAACAAGTTTATAGATCAGGCCATAATTAACTCCACATTTCACTTTATTTGTGTTTGAAACAAACCACTATCCTTGATCATACCATCAGGCTCATGATATTTGGGCCATGTATCAGGCCCAACGTTTGGCCCACTTACCCAATAGACGACCCGACCTTTGTTCGCTCTAGTGACTTATTGTCTCCATTGGGCTGTTTGTTGAAGCCCATTTCCAGAAGTCAATTCATTTTGGAAGTAATTCCGAAGCCCAAAGGAATTAAGGGTCTAATTCATAATTTGAAATAATATAAATTTGGGCTTTCGAGTTAGGTAGCGGGTTTAAATTAAAAGGTTTTCCCTTTTGTTTGAATCCGGACTTGAACATGAGGCCTGGATTTTACAACATTAATTTCAGAGATAAACCTAATAGAAAATTATAGTTTGCTCTAGGATTACCTTTAAATAATAAAATGAGATGAGCCTCGCCAAATGCTTATATTAAAATACTTAGAATTCGGGGCACGCCGTTTATTGAATTTCATGGCCCTCCGCAAAGATAATAACCCGTTAGTCGCTTTAGGCGCACTTTTAATAATTTTACCTTCTTAAATACGGGTGTGCATTTCATGCAACCAAAATCCAAATCCCAAAATGTTGAATAAGAATGTGTCGAGGATCCGGGTGCATTTCATGTGACGTGATCGAAAAACACGTTCTTAAAACAACGTTCACTTTCCTAAAAAATTTAACTAAAAGCGGTAAATAATCCTAAAATTGCACTGTAAGTTGGAACATGTATAAAAAATTAGATTTTAGCCATTTATAACAATTTAAGCAATCGTGCTAGAACCAGGGGATCCGGGGGTGCCTAACACCTTCCCTCGGGTCAACAGAATTCCTTATTCAGAATTTCTGGTTCGCAGACTCCAATTGGGAAGTCAAAATTTTCCTCGATTTGGGATTCAAGTTAAACTGGTGACTTAGGACACCAAAAGCCAAATCTATACCAAGTGGCGACTCTGAATAAATAAATAATCCCATTTCAAATAATGTCACTTTAGATGGAAAAACTCCCTTATACATTATCCTTCGGGGTAGGTGTGTAAAAAATGAGGTGTGACAGCTCTGGCGACTCTGCTGGGGAACGAACCCAGAATCTCTGGTTCATGGTTCAAGAATTCGAGCTTAGTATAATTGTTATATTTGGCTTTATCTGATGTTTCTACATGTTCCATGCTATATGTGCTAAATATTTTACCACTTTGATAATGGTTGAAATTGTATATATAAACTGTCGTGAATCTCTTCCTCTCTCTGAGTCTTCTACATCATGGAAAAGGGTGAACTTTGTGTAGCTTCTCTTCTGTTTAGAGTCTTTCCCAATTTAGAACGATGTTGGATAAGTTGCTAAGCCGACAGAGCTTCTGTATCCCCGGTACGCTACCTCCCCCTCGGCTCGAGTTGTCCACTTGGGTAAGCCAGGTCTAGACCAATAAACCTATAGCTTAAACCTAGAAGAACAAAACCTCATGCCAGATCCCTAGTAGGAAGTTTGTTTGCATTATGTGCATTTGGCTTAGGGGACTCAACACAGGGGTTGGGTCCGTCTAGGACAGGTGACCTGAAATGAATTGACCATCCTGATGCATCTTACTTGCTACTTGCACATTTATTTGCTCGGCTTTGCATGTTGACCGACTTGTCTAAATGAGTGAAAATTGAGAAAAATAAGCAGTGTTAGGACTAAGTGAGGGTGACCATTTGTTTTGAAAAACCCAATGCCCAAATAGTACTGAAATGCTGCCGGATTTTTGAAAAATGAAGGAAGAAAAATATTTGAAAAAAATTAGAAAGAAAATTGTTGTTCAAAATAGTTTTAATTTTGGCAAGTCTGCCCGAACTACGCTGGTCTGATTCTCACTGGATGTGAGATACGTAGGCAACCCTCATCGGGTCCAACCTCCATTTAGCGAAAATAGCCCAAAAAATGTTAAAATTTTACTTTTCGTCATAAATAAGTCGGGCGATGCTATTCTTGTTTAAAATAAGCCGAATGTCCCTAAAAGGACGTCGGGAGGCTGTTTTTGCAAGAACAGCCACCCTGAGTCATTCTCAAATGGTTTTCGGGCACAGCCTTAAAATCTTCCTCCCAGAAGTGCTGAAAGGCCGTATTTGCAAAACCAAGTCCTTGTTTTCCAAATAAAGAAGTTTTGAAAAATAGCCATTTTTTAAAATAAATCATTAAATTCCCCTTTAAATAAACGTGCAGGATGAATTCAGGTAACATCGAACCCTTCTCAGTCCTGAGCGAGATCCCTTTGAAACTCCATATGTGGTGGCATGATTTGGAAAAGGGAAACAGGGATACTGTGGTCAAAATTTTGGGCGGTCTCGTTGATCTACTGAACATCAAACCGAGGAAGGATATTATTGAGGCACTAATACCATTTTGGGACCCGACTAGTAATGTATTCTGATTTTCAGATTTTGAACTCACACCTACACTAGAAGAGATTGTGGGATATGAGGGTCTCAACGGGAACCTCCGAAGTAGATACCCATTGTCCCCACGACCGGTAACCCTTCATAGGTTCTTGGATTTGTTGAGCATCAGCCGAGACATTCAAGACCCGCATCTAGCGGAGGGGTGTTGTACACTACATTTCTTATATCACCGGTATGGTAACCCAAAAGGTTTCGAAGAGCCCAACATCGGTTTGACACATGCCGGGAACAAAGACAAATGGGAAGCCCGATGGGGATTAGCCTTCATGGTAGCCTTTCTAGGAGTTGTGGTTTGTCCAAGAAAAGATGGTCACATAGACCTCGGCCTTGTAGGAATGTTGGATGTTGCCATTAAGAAACCTACTAGCTCAGTGGTTCCCCTCATTGCAGCAGAAATGTACCGAGCTTTGACCAAATCTCGAGAAGGTGTGAAATTCTTTCAAGGTTGCAATCTTCTATTACAGTTGTGGATACAGGAGCACCCCTGTCATCGCACATGGTATATGAACTACGGGTTAACCGGGTTGAGTTGTATTGCAGAATTTGGGACCAGGGTAACAGGTATTGAGTTCCCCAAGGGCATAGAAGCTTGGTCATCATGCTTGAGATCTTTGATGGCATCCAAAATTGAATGGGCTTTTGGATGGCTTCCTACTGCCGAGGCTGTGTACACATCGGCAGACGTACCTTACATTCTTCTGATGGGTATCCGAAGCATCCAACCTTATGCTCCCTACTGAGTCCTCAGGCAACTTGGAAGATTCCAAGCCATTCATAATGATGAAGACCTGAGCGGGAAAGTCATTGAGTTAGGCCCGAAAGTTGCATTCCCCGAAGGCAAAATCCGGCAAATATGGAACGAGTGCAGGTACCTCGAGCCTAAGACCATAGTACAGGACCAAGCTCGAGGTGGGGTAGATCCCAAATACTTGATTTGGTTTGGCAAAAGGTTTCAAATCCATGAAAGACCTGCCAAAAGGCCACATGTGCAGCAATTCACCGACGGAGCCCAGGTTCAATGGGATTGGCAAGCCAAGGAAAGGGAATACCGAGCAAGAATAGGAAAGTTGGAGCAACAGGTCCGAGATCTCCAATTCGAAAAGAGTGTACAGGCTGCAGCTGATGAAAATGATAAAAAGAAGTTAGCTCAGGAGAATGAAGCACTCAAAGCCCAAATTCAACAAATGAAAATAGATGCCAGGAATCAAGAAAGGAGTCTGTCTGACGAGAGATTAATAAAAGGGCTAAAGAAACAAGTCTTGGACTGCCAGGAAGAATTAGAAAAATCCGAGGGTAATATGGCAAGACTTCGGGCACAGTGGGACAAGAAGACTGAGGAGAGATCCCAATTTGTGCAACAAATGAAGAGAAACTACGAGGGAACCATTGCTAACATGAAAAGGAAAATGAATACTCTTGAAGAAAAGGCAGCCCGGCGAGACAAAGAATTTCAGGCCGAGAGGGACCATTGCTATGAGTTAATTGCCGAGACGGAAAAGGAAATAAAATTGCTACAGGACCTTCATTTCCAGGACTCTCAGGTGCTAGAGGCTTGTACCTAACAAATAAGTTGACTCCTCCAAGAAAAGGGCCGAATCAGGGAAAGGATCAGAAGCATTGCCAACTATACTGTTATGAAGTGTCAGGACAGTGAACGAATGGGTCGTACCACTTTCTTTGCATCAGTGATGATATTTGTTCGCCAGGTCATGAATGATTTAGAGCATTTACAAAGGGTACTTGCACGCAGACCCGCGGCGATGCCGAATGATGCGCTGCGGGCCCCAGGATTTGAATGTTTGATGTATTCTTAGTTAATCGAGTCTGTATTTTTGCTTTTGAGTGTGTTTTTGTAATGTCCTTTTTTCAAGAAAAGAAAAAAGACAAATAATCTAGTAGCTTTTGTAATCGCAGTTGTTATTAATGAAAAATTGAAAATTCCCAAAAATTGTTTTCTTAGTTTTGCATTTATTTGCAAGAACAACGCCTGGTCTGATTCATACGAGGCCATGATACGTAGGCAATCTACATAAGATACGACTGTAATCCTAAAAAACAAAAAGAGAAAAAGAGAAATACGAGGGAAGTAAATAAAAGGAAAAATAAAAAAAAGAAATGCAAAGGGGAAAATAAGGCATTGAGAGAAAAACCATGACCAAAGAAAAAGAAAAATCAGAAAATGAAAAGAAAATGAGAGAAAACAAAACAAAAAGAGAAAGAAAATCGAAAGGAACAAGAGAAAAGCCGGGATGACACATGCAACCGTAGCAAACATATAGATATTCATTTAACTATATAGGTGCATCACACTGCAATGTGCGGTTACCTATCTGTTATTTGTCTCAAACTAACCATTGTTGCTGCCATCTCCAGCTTAGTTTTCAGAAACGGTGGTTGGTTGTGGTATGCTGGCATCACATCAATACTTCACCATATCAAGAGGCAGCATAGAAACGTCTACAGATATAACTCTACCTGCAATTCCCATATCCGAAGACAGCCCCATCTCGGGGGTCCCGACCTCTGAGTCCCTTACAGCTGAAGAAAATCAGGTATTGCGCCTGCGACTCATGGAAATGTGGGATTCTTGGAACAATGGAAAGGAACCCCCAAGCACCATCCCCGGATTCCCGGAGCTATTTCCTAGATCTGGAGGTGCTACTACTGTCCCCATCAGCCACCCAAATACTTCTTTGGGGCAACCTACCATAACTGCTCATTTCCTAGGAACACCTTCTGAGGTTCGCCCCCAGATGTTCCCATCAGGAACAGCTCCCAACATCTTCACGGCTCCACCATGCTCCGCAACAACACAACCATCACTACCGAAGCATGCTTTCGATCCCTCAATTTTCACATTCCAAAATCCTGTCTTTCAGGCTGACCCTCCTCATTATCCTCAATATAATTACTCTCAGCCACCGCCATACGAGCCTACACTGGGGCAAGAAAAAACTCCCAAAGACTCAGAGCACGATGAGATGGTGAAGAGAATAAGAAGCCTCGAACAGAGCTTAAAAAATATGCAAGGCTTGAGCGGGCAAAAGAGTGTCTCTTATACAGACCTGTGTATGTTCCCGCATGTACACTTGCCCTCAGGGTTCAAAACATAAAAATTTGAAAAGTATGACGGGCACGGCGACCCCATTGCTCATTTGAAGAAGTATTGCAATCAGTTACGGGGGGCCGGTGGCAAAGAAGAATTGTTGATGGCATATTTCGGGGAAAGCTTAATCGGCATTGCCTCAGAGTGGTATATGAATCAAGACGTCTCACATTAGCATATTTGGGACGATCTTGCTAGAGACTTTGTTCGACAATTTCAGTACAACATAGACATTGCACAGGACAGGAACTCCTTGGCGAATCTAAAGAAGAAACTTTCAGAAAGTTTTCGAGAATACGCAATTAAGTGGCACGAACAGGCGTCAAGAGTGAAGCCTCCAATGGATGAGGTAGAGATGGTCATTGTTTTCCTTGAAGCCCAGGAAGCAGACTACTTTCAGAATATAATGTCAGCCATGGGCAAGCCTTTCGCAGAGGCAATTAAAATCGGAGAAATGGTAGAAAATGGTCTGAAAACGGGCAGAATTTTGAGCCAGTCTGCCATAAGAGCAACCTCCCAAGCCATCCAAGGTGGGTCTGGGGGAATGGCTAAAGGTAAAAGGAAAGAAGAAACAGTTATGGCAGCATCAGGATGAAGAAGATATCGGGCTCTGAGACATGTGTTCTCTGAAAGAACCCCTCAACACTACTATCCTCACACTGATATGGCTTATGATCCCCCACCTTATGCGGTCATGAATGCTCAACCTTTCGGCCGACCGCAACCACAAGCTAATAGAAATCAACCTCCACTCCAAAGAAACCAGCCTCCTTACCAGAATCACTATAATCCCTGACCACCACAAAATAACTTCCATCCTCGGGAACCACCCAGATGACCAAATTTTACACCGATTTGTGAACCTACTCTAGTCTTTTCCCGAAGCTCGTCCAGATGAATCTGCTGCAACCTATTCCCCAAAACAGGCAGAAACCGGAGTCACCATCATATCAACAGCGTGTCCGCTGTGCCTATCACTAGCAGCGGAATGGCATAGTACTGACAATTGCTGGACATTGAAGAAAGCTGTGGAAGATTTGATAGAACAAGGAAAAATAGTATTAAGAGACAAAGAAGCCCCGAATGTGACCAATAACCCGTTGCCCACTCACAACAACGACCCGATAATTGGGATGATTTGTGAAGACAGGGAATTTGATCCAGCCCTGAAAGCCATAATTGATATCGCTAATGCAGAAAGGAAACCCAAGGCAGCCCTGAAGTAGGAAAAAGGGGAGAAGAAGAATAAAATTGTCAAACCTGAGCCTGAGAAGAAAACTAAAACAAAAATAGAGACGGTGCCTCCTAAAATGGGGTTCTTTATATTCCGCGAGGTCGGCAAGAGAAACCACTAGTTTTGAGCGCTCGGAAGAAGTTTGAAGTGAAAAAGGGGACACAAATGTATGTGCAGAAAGGAGCTTATGTGGTACGGGGAACAATTAAACCGCCTTGGTTGAGCGAGCCAGTGGTTATTGGATGCGTACCATATAAGCCAATGACAGACCCCTCTGCAATGCCATGGAACTACCAGCAAACAGTGATGACATACAAGGGCAAGGAAATTTCGGGAGAGCTTCCAGGAAAAGTCTCTGTTGAAAAATATTCAAATGTATAGGGGGTAAACAGTGCCGCATGAAAGAGCTTTCCGTCCAAGAAGCCAGTGAGTGCTGAAGAAGCAGAGGCTTTCTTCCAGAAAATGAAGATGCCTGATTATGAAATAGTAGAGCAATTGAAGAAGTACCCTGAACAAGTGTCCCTGCTATCATTGGCAACGAAATCCTCCGAACATCAGAAGACCCTAATGAAAACTCTGAATGAGGCGTATGTGCCAATTGAAACTTCAGTTGAACAACTTGAAAGAATGGCAGAAAGGTTATTCGCCGTCAATCAACTCTTCTTTAGCAAAAATGACTTGCCTCCAAAAGGAGCGGCCCACAACAAAGCCTTGCATCTGACTGTCAAATGTGAAGGTTACTATGTCAAGCGAGTCATGGTGGATAGAGGCTCGAGTATTGACATCTGCCCACTCTCTACACTGCAACGAATGGAAATCGGGACGGGAAGGATTCGTCCTAATAATGTTTGTGTGAGAGCTTTTGATGGCGTTAAAAGGGATACCATCGGTGAAATTGATTTGATATTAACTATAGGCCCAGTGGATTTTGAGGTAACCTTCCAGGTGTTGGACATGGATACCTCTTACAATTTTCTTCTGGGAAAGCCCTGGATCCATGCTTCAGGAGCTGTGCCCTCCACCCTCCACCAAATGGTGAAATTTGAGTATGAATATTAGGAGATCGTGGTCCACGGAGAAGATGAGCAGTCCATTTATCGTGACCCATCTATCCCATGCTTGGAGCCGAGGGAAGGAAGTGAGCATATTGTTTATCAAGCCTTTGAAATTATGGTGGCTAACCAGTATGAGGAGGGAAATCCGTGCCCCCAGCCTTTCCTATCTAATGCTTCAATCATGGTGGCCAAGAAATGATTAGACACGGTTTTAAACTATGGAAAGGGTTGGGAAAAGCTTTACAAGGAATATCCGAACCGGTAACTTTACCCGCAACAGAAAAGTTTTTCGGGATAGGCTTCCACCCTACCCCAGATGATGAGAAATGGACCGAGGAAAGGAAGGAGGAAGGATGGGCTCTACCACAACCATTACCACATCTCTATGATACTTTTGTCAAGCCTAAGTATGGCAAAGAAGAAGACGATGAGGTGTTCACAGCTAAGGAAATTCAAGATATATGTGGAGCTATGAGACAAATGCTTTATGAAACCAACATGGTTCATCCAGGGGAGGGTACTAGAACCGCTGAGGTGCTCTACATGGGACCAGATGCCAAACTCCAAAATTGGAAGGCTACGTCATTCCCGATCAGGCGGGAGTCCCGGTAGACTAGCCCTGTTACCTTTTCTGTATCCCGAGTTATTTCAGGGTGCAACTCGGATGTTTCTTTTAGTTTCTTATCTTTTAAATTCCTGAATGTAAACCTTGTTATCTTTCCAAATTCCAAGAAATGAAATCAATATTTCATCGTCCATTTTTCTCTCTATTCTTTCTGATTTTTGTTATTTTTTTTCTTTTCATCTTTTCTTTTCAGTCATAATAATGCAGCTTTAAATAATATGACATGCTTGCGGACTTCATGCCCTGACTCAAACACGCTGGCTAATTGTGAAATAATGAATCAAGAACCCGAATATGATGAAGAAAAGGATTTTAAGGAAATAAACCGAGAATTGGAACAATTTGAGAACAAACCTAAGCCAAATCTGAATGACACTGAACCGGTTAATTTGGGATCTGCCGAAGAAATAAGGGAAACCAAAATAAGCATTCACACAGATGAGAAAACTCGAGATGCAATAATCCAACTCCTGTTTGAGTTTAAAGATATATTTGCTTGGTCGAATGATGACATGCCAGGACTGAGCGTGGATCTAGTGGTGCATAAATTGCCAATTTATCCTGATTGTCCTCCAGTGCAGCAAAAGAAAAGAAAGTTTAAAACTGATATCAGTGATAAGATCAAAGAAGAAATCACAAAACAGCTGAAGGCGAGGGTAATCCGAGTGGTCCGGTATACCACATGGTTAGCCAATGTAGTTCCAGTGCCAAAGAAAGACGGGAAAACCCGGGTGTGTGTGGACTACCGAGATTTGAATAGGGCGAGTTCCAAAGACAATTTCCCTTTGCCCAACATCCACATCCTTGTTGATAACTGCGCCAAACATGAAATACAGTCCTTCGTGGATTGTTACGTAGGATATCACCAGGCGTTGATGGATGAAGAAGATGCTGAGAAGACAGCCTTCACTACACCCTGGGGTACATATTGTTATCGGGTCATGCCATTTGGGCTAAAGAATGTCGGAGCAACCTATATGAGAGCCATGACTGCCATTTTCCATGACATGGCGCATCAAGAGATAAAGGTGTATGTGGATGACGTAATCATTAAGTCCCGAACTCAGAGTGACCACGTTCGAGATTTGAGAAAGTTCTTTGAACGATTGCGCAAGTACGATTTGAAGTTGAATCCGGCCAAATGCGCCTTCGGAGTTCCATCAGGCAAGCTCTTAGGTTTCATAGTCAGCAGGAGAGGTATCGAGTTAGATCTAACAAAGATAAAGGCTAATCGAGATCTACCTCCTCCGAAGACTAAGAAAGACGTGATGAGTTTATTGGGCAGGTTAAACTATATCAGTCAGTTCATTGCTCAACTTACTACCTCATGTGAGCCCATATTCAAACTATTGAAGAAAGATGCAACAATCAAATGGACATCTGAATGTCAAGAGGCTTTTGACAAAATCAAGGAATATCTGTTAAATCCTCCAGTGTTGGTCCCACTGGAGCTTGAGCGACCTCTCTTCTTGTATCTGACGGTGCTAGAAATCTCTTTTAGCTGTGTTCTCGGGTAGCATGATATAACCGGCAAGAAAGAGCAGGCAATCTACTATCTGAGCAAGAAGTTCACTAGCTACGAAGCTAAGTACACTTTGTTAGAGAGAATATGCTATGCTTTGACGTGGGTCGCTCAAAAGTTGAGACATTATCTTCAAGCCCACACTACCTACCTCATAACCAGGTTAGATCCTTTGAAGTACATATTCCAGAAACCGATGCCCACTAGGAGACTGGCCAAGTGGCAAATCTTATTCACTGAATTAGACATAGTCTATGTCACCCGCACGAAAATGAAAGCCCAGGCGTTGGCAGGTCATTTGGCGAAAAACCCAGTTGACGAGGAATACCAACCATTGAGCACATACTTCCTAGATGAAGAGGTAAATTCAGTAGAAGCAATCTCTAAGGACACCCGTGCCTGGAAGATGTTCTTTGACGGAGCAGTAAATGCTAGAGGTGTAGGAATTGGGGCAATCCTGATCTCGCCCACTGGTCAACATTACCCGGCTACAGCTAGGCTCCGATTTTTCTGCACAAACAATACAGCTGAGTATGAAGCTTGCATCATGGGCGTGAATGTGGCAATTGACCAAGATGTTGAAGATTTATTGATCATGTGAGATTCTGATATGATTATCCGGAAAGCCCAGGAAGAGTGGGAGACTCGAGATGTTAAGCTTGTTCCCTATCGTCAACATGTGGAAGATCTCACCAAACGTTTCAAGTTGATAGAATTCAGGTACATTCCTCGGTGTCACAATGAACTAGCCGATGCACTTTCCACTCTAGCTTCAATGCTGCCTTACCCAGGCAATGCCCATATTGATCCTCTGGAGATTCAAATCAAAGAAAAGCATGAGTATTGTAATGCGGTCGAGGTAGAACCCATCATTCAGCCCTGGTATCATGATATCAAAAGATTTTTGAAAACACAAGAATACCCCGAGCAAGCCACTAAAGATCAAAAGAGAACCATCAGACATCATGCGAGTAGCTTCTTCTTAAGCGGCGATGTTTTTTACAAAAAGACTCCAGACCTCAACTTGCTAAGATGTGTCGATGCCGAGGAAGCCGGAAAAATCATGCATGAAGTACACGCAGGAGTGTGCGGACCTCATATGAATGGGTATGTGTTAGCAAAGAAAATCTTGCGAGCCGGGTATTATTGGATAACTATGGAGAAAGGCTGCTTCAGCTTTGTTCGAAAATGCCATCAATGCCAGGTGCACGGTGATTTGATTCATGCACCTCCAACAGAGCTTCATCCGATGTCAGCACCTTGGCCATTTGTCGCCTGGGGTATGGATGTCATTGGGCCGATCGAGCCGAAAGCTTCGAATGGGCATGAATTCATATTGGTTGCAATCGACTACTTCACAAAATAGGTTGAGGCCATCACTCTTAAGTTAGTTACCAAGAAGGTTGTGGTAGACTTTGTGCACTCCAATCTCATTTGCCGCTTTGGCATTCCTGCAACTATCATTACCGACAATGCAGCAAACTTGAACAGTCGCCTGATGAGAGAGGTATGTGAACAATTCAAGTTAACCCATAGAAACTCTACTCCTTATCGGCCAAAAGCCAATGGTGCCGTTGAAGCAGCAAATAAGAACATCAAGAATATTTTGAGAAAGATGATTCAAAGCTCCCGGTAATGGCATGAAAAGCTACCTTTTTCATTACTCGGGTATCGTACCACACTGCGTACATCAATCGGAGCGACCCCGTACTTGTTGGTTTACGGAACTAAAGCTATCATACCTGCAGAAGTAGAAATCCCTTCGCTTCGCATAATTGTTGAAGCGGAAATAGAGGACAGTAAGTGGGTTAAAACTTGGTTGGAGCAGTTGTCACACCTCCTTTTTCCGAAAAGGCTTTACTACACCCCGGGGAAGGGATATAATAAAAAGGAGTTTTTCCATTTTAAGGACAATCGAAACGGGATTCATTTTTATTTAAGAAATCAGAGTCGCGACTTGGGAGATTTATGGTGTCCCAAGTCACCGTTTGAATCCCGAATCGAGGAATGGTTTGACTCTGTTTAACAGTCGCGAACCAGAAATTTGGGTAAGGAATTCTGTTAACCCGGGAGAAGGTGTTAGGCACTCCCGAGTTCCGTGGTTCTAGCACGGTCGCTCAACTATCGTATTTGGCTAAAGTATTTGATTTTAATACATGTTATCCTATTTGTGAAATTTTAGAATTAATTACCATTTTTTGTTAAATTATTTTTATTTTTTAAGAAAGTGAACTTTGTTTAAGAACGTGTTTTTGAATCACATCACATGAAATGCACCCGGATCCTCGACACATTCCTATTCAACGTTTTTGGATTTAGATTTGGGTCGCATGAAATGCACACCCGTATTTAGGAATGTAATTTTATTAAAATCGCGTATAAAGAGACTAACGCGTTGTTATCTTCTGGGAAAGCCGTGAAATTTGCTAAACGGCCCGTTCCGAATCTCTAAGTATTTTTATATTTAGTAACTAATGAGGGCCCCGCAATTTGTATATTTTATTTGGCGAGGCTCATCTCATTTTTTATTAAGGGCCATCCTAAAGCAACTACAATTTTTCTATTTATTATTTATCTCTAAAAGGCCAATTAACTTACAATTATAAATTCGGGCCTTGAATTCAACTCTGAATTCGAACAAAAGGGGAGACTCTTTTAGCTTGAACCCGCTACCTAATTTGAAACCCAAAATTCATATTGCAAACTAATTTCCATATTCCTAATATAATTTTTTAAGGGATTTTATTTGGCATGGCAAGCCTCAAATTATTTCAAAAGGCTTTATTCTTCGAAGTTGTTATAATCGGAGTACATGAAATATAACCGAATTTGGATTTATGTATGGTGATCATGCCACGATAATCTAATACTTCCTCTAGGCTCTAACCAAAATTAAGATAATAGGAATAAGGTTGCTAAACATACTGAACTAGCACTTGATTGAATTAAGTCCACCATATTCAGATATCTTCTACTATGTGTCATCCTTATCATTTTTGGTTGAACGACACAAAGATAGCTTCCACCTAGCTGCTTGCTAGGCTGTGCTTTGATTCAAGAATTCACATGATATTTACCCAAAATTCATACGTTCATGCACACTTTCACGTATAATTATAAAAATACATGCACAATTAACTCTTTCACCAGTTTATCCAATTATAAAATTCCATAAATTAGAAAACTCACAGATTTTAGTCGCAGAATTCTGGGAAGGCACATGCTATCTCGACTACCTCTTTCCATATTATGGTAAATAATAGGTAAGAAGGCTCTCTTGCAACTTGCACCATAAAACCCGTTGAAACACGTTGAACAAATCGAAACATGGACAGAACAACGAAGCTGGAACCAACTGACCAAACGGGAATTGTAACGGCGGCACAGCCCGAAGTATCCTCGCCGTAGATCCTCGACGAACTCGGATCGGAATCTCGAACCGGCAACCTCGCTGGCTTGGGGAAATTGGGGCGGCCTAGAGGTTCAGGGGGTGGAGGAATTAGGGTGGTCGTTTGGCTGGTTCTGAGGTTAGCTTTTGCCGGTTTCCGGCGAAGCTCGCCGGCGATGGAGATGAGACAGAAACGATACAGAAAGGGATTTTTAGGAAGGGTGAAGTTGTTTATGGCTGTACATCAACGAAGAGGAAGAAGCTACTTTCCTCTAACATGTATTGTGGCTGATTATGCGGTGGTTTGGGAAGGTATTATGGGGTGTTTTACTGGTGGTCTCGTTCTTAAGAAGAAGCGAGAACCATGGAGGAGGGTCCGTATATTTATATTGCGGCTAATCCCTTTTAATTTTCAGGCCTCCTTTTTCTTGTTCCCCACTTTTTTTTAACCCCTCCCTAGTAGTGTGTATTGTGTGTGTATTTATAGTGATGGGGTGGAGAGTAGTTTTGGGGGGAAAATATTTTGGGGAAGGTTTTGGGGGGAAAATATTTTAGACTTTTCAAATGTTTGGCCAATTTGAATTTAAGACCAAGCTTTTTCATTTCCCTCTTCTTTTTGTTGTTCTTTTCTTCTTTAATTAATTAAAAACCTAAACTAATTTCCTAAATTAATTCAAATTGTAAAATTAAGCTAATTATCTAACTATGTAAAAGTGATCATTTTTTTATTTTTGATTAATAGCATAATTAGCTCAATGTAATTAATTCCTAAATGCAAATTAAACCTAAGGTGGCTTGAAATTAAAATGTGACATTTTTTATGGTTATTTTCTATGATATTTTTTTTTTAAAATGTTAAAAATGCATGCCATGCAACTAAATAAAGAAAAAAATACCTAAAAACCAATTAAAATTATTTCAGTCTATTTTTTAGGAGTTATCTTCATGAAGGGCAAAAATCACATGCTTACAGCTGCCCCTTTTTGCTCGGAAACATGAAGAGTTTTCGGGCTGTGAGGGATTTTTGCCCATTTGAAACTCCATGAGAAGCATTATAAAAACTGTCTGACCGAACCTTGCCTCAGAGGTTGCCTACATATCCTTGGCTATAAAGGAATCAGGTCAGGTGTAGTTCAGAAGTGAATGAGGTGATGGAGTACCGAGGTTGAGAGTCAAGTGAGGTTCCGTCCGAGGCTCCAGTCCGTTGTCCCGTTATTACATCGAAATTGAAAAAGACTAACTAAGCCTATCAACTACGAGTTACAAGATTCCTATCTATGAGTCTTCTGAAGCTTGATCTTGAGTCATGGTTGGTGCTTCATGCGGACCCGGATCTGAATCTTGATGCTTGTTAGCCGCAGGTGTTGGTTCAATCTTCTTCAGCTTTTGGATCAAAACCGGACATTTAGTGCTCATGACTTCAACCACGTCTTGATCAGTTCACATCTTTTCCTGCTTCTGAATTTTGGAGCTCACTTTTTGTTCTTTTTCTTCTTTTCTTTATTTTGGATTGAGACTCATTTTTTCTACCATCTCGAATTGTGTGCCTCGAGGTCAAACTTGCTCGGCACGTTGAACCATTTTTCCTTGAAACTTGAACTGTCTTCCTTCAAAATTGCTTTCTCTTGAAACTTGAATTATCTTCCGTCGACACTGTTTTCCCTTGAAACTTGAGTTGTCTTCCGTCGACACTGTTTTCCCTTGAAACTTGAGTTGTCTTCC
>MU707424.1:0-17071 GCA_026770625.1 Nicotiana glauca
TCATATAGAAAGCATGCCTATAGGAAGTTTCGAATCTAAATAGAGATAATACTAGTTGTTAAACTTGTATTGTCCTGCTAAAATCAGTAACCCCTGTTAGTTTGTGCATATGTTTCTAAACTCAGTATATGTCACACCTAGTTCTAATTAACACTTAAGTCAATCAGATCAGTTTTCAAACAACTGCATTCGAGTATGCCTAATATAGACTTTTAGCCTAAAAATATGCGTTGAACCAGTCCGCTCGTCGCTTTAATTAAATAGGACCAAAATCAGTACGTGAAAGACATGCTAAACTCTGTGTTTTTGATGATTTATGGAGGCATATTTGAGCCTTCCTTGCCTGTCTGTATCCCATTTTTGTCTGCAATTATTTGTTTTGGTTGACGCCTTAGCATTTTATCCTTTGAAACCTCTAAAAGCCCTAAGCCCCCTTCCCTTTAGGATTAGTAGTCCATTTGCCTCTGTGACTAATATGATGTGGATGGGTAGTAGGATGCAATAAGTAAGTGATACCATTCCGCGCTTTAATACCTTAACGGGGTGGGAAGGGTAGACATGGAGATGATGATTACATGATAACACTATGCGTACAATTGGCTACCGGTGTTGTGCGAATGATCCATGTAATGAATAAACCTAGGACCCCCTTCCTCTTTATTAGTTTAATAATCTTCAGATTTTAAAAGGCTATTTCAACTTCTGTTTCTTATACGTCTTTCAAGTTGCTTGCACCAATTGTTTGACCCCTTCCCTTTACTTGCGTATCTCTTCAATCACAAAAAATTGTTTCCTTTATGAATTTCAGCACTTCTTTTAATCCCTTTTATGCTTCTTGTTTGAATACTTGCTTGTTTATTCATGTTTTGCATTTAAAGTCACAATTGTAGTATGGCCGGGAGCCACACTAGTGGATCTTGAGGGGTGCCTAACACCTTCCCCTTGAGATAATTTCGAGCTCTTACCCAAACTCTGGTTTTCATCTTTAATTCTTCTATAAGGTGTCCTAATGAACTATAATCATTAGGTGGCGACTCTCCAAAAATCCAAAACCAAATTCCCAAACGGGAATAGAGTTGTCTTCCCAAATGTCGTAAACCCGATTCCGATTCCGCGAGGAAAAGGGGGCGTTGACAGCATGGCGACTCTGCTGGGGACTCTTTAGGCTTTTACCATTGTATGCTATGTGTGACTTTACCGCTTTCTTTATTGCTTTGTTTAATGCCTTTATTTGAAACTGACTTGTTTTTTTTTCTTTAATTACTTTTATTTACTGCTTTCCCGTCAATGCTATTGTCATTTTTGAGCAATCATTGTAAACTCTATTGTATGAACGTGAAAATACATGTTAATATGCTTCATTCTTGTAAACTGCATTACTCGTGCCAAACAAATACTATAGCAACGCTTATAATGAGTAGTTGCGCGCTTCCAATACTATCACCCTTTAAATTTGGCAAAGGCATATTTGCGATAAAACCAGTCGATCAGCGGTGCAGTCGACGGTTCCGTGCCTTTCCCTCTTGAGTTGTCCGCTCAGGGGTACCTGTCTAAAAACCCAATAGAAACCTTACTCCATTTAAACTGTACATGCATCATGGTCAAACCTTGTCGAGTCAGTTATGTTTTCCACATAATGACTCAGTAAGATAGCCTTGTCCAAAGTCTATCGGGTTTCCTTGAAACCCAAACGGACACCTCCATGTTCTGTGCATTTATTTGGAGAACTTAAGTGCTTGCTATGCTAATTATTGGTTTAAATAGCCGAGTCTGGTGGGGGTAAGGGCCTAACGCTTTGTTTTGCAGAAAATTAGGCACGAAGTCCCCAGATTTGGCATGGTAACCAACATTCACCCAAGGATGCTGAATTGGTGGAAAGACCTCTATTCTAGTGATCAGACACTCGTCCACAAGTACTTAGGGAATCTACCTTCTCTTCTAGAAATTCAGCCTAACAACAAAATCATAGAGGCTGCGACATTGTTCTGGGATAGTGACAAGTCCATGTTCCGGTTTTGGGACCTTGAAATAACTCCTTTACTTGAAGAAATAGGAGGTTTAGCTGGAATTCCTTGGGAAACTCCAGGTTTGCTTATACCAGAGAATTGCAAAGGAAGGGGTTTCTTTAAGATGATGGGACTAAAGAAAAACCCAGACTTGACTTGTTTGAAAGAGTCTTACATCCCATTTGACTACCTATACGAGAGGTACGGCCATAGCAAGTCATAACGCACCTATTCAGATGAGTTTGCCATCACCTCATTGGGACATGTCCATAGAAGGGTCTTCATTTTCATGTTTTGCTTTTTGGGGATGATCGTATTCCCTATGAAGAAGGCTAGGATCCACACCAGACTGGCCATGGTAACGAAGACTTTGATGGAAGGGATTGGTGGAGAAACTTTCAGCATAGTGCCCATGATCGTCGCCAAGATATACCATGCTTTGAGCAACTATCAACAACAAGGCTGTCATTTTGAGGGTTGCAACTTGTTACTTCAGCTTTGGCTCATGGAACACCTCCAGAAATGAGAATACCGCCAAGAGATCCTACGCATAGATTGGGATGATCATATTGCCTTCCACCAGCCAAAACATATGAACTATATGCCTAAAATGTTCGCTCAGCCAGAGGACGCCAGAGGATGGGTAGAATTGTTTGAAAATATGAAAGAATACCAGGTACAATAGATGTTTGAGTGGTTCCCCGCGGATGAATTCATTGTTCGATCCCGAGATGCACCATTTCTCATACTGATTGGTTTGAGAGGAACTTATCCCTACATTCCTCTCTGAGCCATGAGGAAAGCCGGAAGAAAACAAATCATACCAAGGGTCGATAAAATGAGCCACCTTAGGGCTAATTTCCAGGACGAAGATAGCCCTCACAGGTGCCAAGCTCAACATTTTTGGCATTGCAAAATCGTTTTGGGGAAAGAATCCAGTGAGCCAGACAGGTATCACGCCGGTTGTGTGTCGCACTATTCGGGTTGGTTGGAAGACAATGGCATGGGTCAGCCCGGGTTCGTTCGAGGTCACAGAATTATTGATGAGCACGCTGAAGCACGGGTTAAGTATAATCAACTGCGCAATAGAATTCGAGAGTGTGAAAGTGAGCATCGGGAAATACAAGAAGCCCATCAGAAATTGATCGAGGAGTGGAAAGACATGACTGTCAGCGCCAACAATCGATCAGGGTATTTGGAGCGGGGTCTAGTAGAGCCAGAAGTAGAGTTCATCAAGAGGATTGAAGACTGTCAAAATGCTAAAGGAAATGCAGGCGGACATCTGGCCCGAGCCTATTTGATACTAGGACTACGCGAGTTGGTAGAGCTGTTCGAGGGAGACAAAAATGCCAAATCTGGGGAAGGTCCTTCTGGAACCAAGTAGTTAGGGGTATTTTATTTTGCTTTAATGATGTAATAAGGCCAACGGCCACTAGTGACATTTTTACTTTCCATTGTTTAGAGTCGTTTTGGATTCGTCTTGTCTTTATCAATAAAGTAGGCATTTAGCATTATAAGTTTACCAAAACTATTTGTCGCTAGGCCTACCTTGGGCACAACGAGGCACCAAAATTAGGACACGATTTATATTCTTGCACTATGTGTTTAAATATCGCAACATTTTCTCCTCATAATCTTTACTAACTTGTTACCTTTTTATTTTTACTTTTTGTTTTATTCCCCTTCCCCAAAGGTTAGTTCATGCACTCTGGCGTGATCATCTTAAGCAGAAGGGCACATCTCAATAATTGGACTATCAGAACCACCAGGGCCCGAAAAGCTTCGGGGTAGCAAGGCTAAACAAAAGCACCATGCATCTCATTTTACTTTTTACTAGCTGATTTTCTTTCCGCGTTGTCTTTAATTTTGAAATAAACTCCGATGTTCCAAACAATTATGAATTTAATCAAAGCATTTCAGTTTATCATATATATCACTCTTATTTTTTTCTCTATCATTTACTCTATTTTATACGGCATTACTATTACTTATCTTGACGATAAACCAACGATTGTGACTTGTAACGAAATAACGCAACACAAGAACATAGACTCAGACGAAGATGAGATACCTGAAGAAGTCGTCAGAGAAGTTGAGAATTTTGAGAATAGACCTAAGTCCAACCTGGAAGAAACTAAGGTCATTAATTTGGGAGATATAGAAAATGTCAAAGAAACTCGCATCAGTGTTCACTTATCGCCATCAGAAAAGGAAGAATATACAGAATTTTTACAGGAATACGAGGACATATTTGCCTGGTCATATGATGACATGACTGGTCTCAGCACGTCCATTGTAGCTCACAAACTGCTAACAGATCCAACCTGTCCGCCGATAAAACAGAAGCTCAGGAAATTCAAGCCCAACATGAGTTTGAATATCAAAGAAGAGGTTACTAAGCAAGTCAAAGCCAAGGTTCTCAAGGTAGTAGAGTATCCGACATGGTTAGCCAACGTCGTGCTAGTACCAAAAAAGGATGGGAAGGTTAGAATGTGTGTCGACTACCGGGATCTTAACCGGGCCAGCCCCAAGGACGACTTCCCATTGCCAAACATACACATTCTTATCAACAATTGCGCCAAGCATGAGTTGCAGTCTTTCGTTGATTGTTTTACTGGGTATCATCAGATATGGATGGATGATCAAGATGCAGAGAAAACGACTTTCATCATGCCGTGGGGGATGTATTGTTACAAAATGATGATGTTTGGGTTAAAGAATGTTGGCGCCACCTATATGAGAGCCATGACTACTATCCTCCACGACATGATGCACAAGGAGATCGAGGTATATATGGACGACGTCATCGTCAAATCCAAGAAAGCCACTGATCATATGGGAGACTTGAGAAAGTTCTTCAACAAACTAAGAAGGTACAATCTGAAACTGAATCCCGTCAAGTGTGCATTCGGGGTTCCTGCTGGAAAACTTTTGGGTTTCATCGTTAGTCATCGAGGAATAGAATTGGACCCATCAAAAGTCAAAGCCATTCAAGAATTGCCACCACCAAAGAACAAGAAGGACGCAATAAGTTTCTTGGGAAGACTCAACTATATCAGCTGGTTCATAGCTCAGTCCACGGTCATATGTGAACCCATCTTTAAAATGTTGAAGAAAGACGCTGCTACTACATGGACTGACGATTGTTAGAAAGCCTTTGACAGAATCAAGGAATACCTGTCAACGCCACCAGTCTTGGTTCCGCCCGAGCCAGGGAGGCCTATACTACTTTATCTCGCGGTTTTGGATGGAGCATTCGGTTGTGTTCTAGGACAACATGATGAAACAGGGAGGAAGGAGCAAGTCATCTACTATCTCAGTAAGAAGTTCACCCCGTATGAGGCTCGGTATTCTTTATTGGAGTGCATCTGTTGTGCTCTGACTTAGGTAGCTCAGAAATTGAGGCATTATTTCTGTGCCTACACTACTTATCTCATATCCAGGATGGACCCGCTGAAGTATATCTTCCTGAAGCCCATGCCCACTGGCAAGCTCGCCAAGTGGCAAATCTTGCTGAGTGAATTCGACATTGTTTACGTGACTTAGAAATCAATCAAGGGTCAAGCCATAGCAGATCACCTTGCCGAGAATCCTATTGGCGGAGAATATGAAACCCTAAAAACGTATTTTCCTGATGAAGAAGTGTCCTTCATAGGAGAAGATATTGTAGAATCCTATGATAGTTGGAGGTTGTTTTTCGATGGAGCCGCAAATTTCAAAGGAATTGGCATAGGAGCAGTCCTAGTATCAGAAACCGACCAGCATTACCCAGCATCTGCCAAGCTCAGATTCCCATGCACAAATAATATGGCTAAATATGAAGCTTGCATCCTAGGGCTCAAGATGGCCATTGACATGAACATTCAGAAGTTGCTAGTGATCGGGGATTCAGACTTGCTCATACATCAAGTTCGAGAAGAGTGGGCAACCAAGAACTCTAAGATACTCCCCTACTTGCATCACATATAGGAATTAAGGAAACGATTCATAAAGACGGAATTTCAACATATCCCTAGGGTCCAGAACGAGTTCGCTGATGCATTGGCTACTTTATCATCCATGATCCAGCATCCAGATATGAATTTCATTGATCCCATCCCAGTAAGGATTTATGATCAGCCAGCTTATTATGCTCACGTTCAGGAAGAAGCAGATGGAAAACCATGGTTCCACGACATCAAATGGTACTTGACAACAGGAGAATATCCAAAGCATGCCAACGCCACTCAAAAGCACACACTTCGAAGATTATCCAAAAATTTCTTTCACAGTGGGGGAATCCTGTATAAGAGGACGTCCGATTTGGGTTTATTAAGGTGTGTTAAAGCAAAAGAAGCATCCATACTATTGGATGAAGTGCACGCAGGAACTTGTGGGCCGCACATGAATGGTTTTGTTTTAGCAAAGAAGATACTTTGAGCAGGTTATTTTTGGATGACTATAGAAAAAGACTGTATCCAGTATGTTCGCAATTGCCATCGCTGTCAGATACATGCAGATATGATAAAGGTGCCTCCAAACGAGCTTATTGCAACAAGCTCACCGTGGCCATTCGCCGCCTGGGGGATGGACGTCATTGGACCTATCGAGCTTGCCGCATCAAACGGGCATAGGTTTATCCTGGTGGCAATTGATTATTTTACCAAATGGGTTGAGGCAGCGTCATACAAAGCAGTGACTAAGAAAGTTGTGACAGATTTTGTCCGTGACCGTATTGTTTGCTGATTCGGAATTCTGAAATCAATCATTACCAATAATGGTTCCAATCTCAACAGTGACTTGATAAAAGCAATGTGTGAGGAATTCAAGATCAAACACAAGAACTCTACAGCCTACAGGCCTCAGATGAACAGAGTTGTAGAAACAGCCAACAAGAATATCAAGAAGATACTAAGGAAGATGGTCGAAAGTCACAAACAATGGCATGAGAAGTTATCATTTGCTTTGTTGGGATACCGCACCACAGTCCGCACATCGACTGGAGCAACTTCCTACATGCTAGTTTATGGTACAGAAGCGGTCATCCCCGTCGAGGTAGAAATTCCTTCATTGTGGATCATACAAGAAGCAGAGCTGGACGACACAGAATGGGTAAAAGGTCGCTATGAGCAGTTAGCCCTTATAGATAGGAAAAAGATGAATGCAGTTTGCCACGGTCAGTTTTACCAGAATAGAATGTCCAGAGCCTTCAACAAAAGAGTTAAGCTAAGGAAGTTTACACCGGGGCAACTGGTGTTGAAGAAGATATTCCCATATCAAGATGAAGCCAAAGGGAAATTCTCTCCTAACTAGCAAGGTCCGTACATGGTTCACCGAGTTCTAACTGGAGGATCCCTTATCCTCGCAGAAATGGACGGAGAAGTTTGGCCAAAGCCGATCAACTCAGATGCAGTGAAACGATACTATGTGTAACCACTCATGATTTCCTTTATGATGTAATTTGAACTACGCCTGACCTAATTCCCGTTTAAGAGGGGATACATAGGCAGCCCTATGCGTTCGGTCACAATTTAATAAAAATTTCATTTCCCCTCACCCCTATTATTGGAACTGGGGCAGAATTTTGAGGAGGACCTTCAAAATTCCGAAGTCAGTCTACAGCTACTCATTGCCAAGGATGTCACCTCAATAAACTAGGGCAGAATTTTGAGGAGTACCCTCAAAATTCTGAAGATGATTCTTCAGTCATTCCGCGCAGTTGTCAGAAGTTCCAGCGTAGTAAACTGGGTCAGAATTTTGAGAAGGACCCTCAAAATTCCGGAGCAGGAGAGGTTGCAATATCTCGAACCGCGTCACAGTCATTGGTTCAGCTAAAAGAAAACTTTTTTACTTATGATATGTTCACTAAATCATGCATAATCATTGTCCGAACTGCCGTTGTTTAGCAACGCTACCCCGATGATACGCAATGCCAGGATTCAAAGGAAAACAAGCTAACCTTCCCCCCCCCCCACCACAAAACTCACGATTTTCTTTGGATGCAGGCACCCAAGTCACAAAATTACCAAATATATTATGCAATCGCATTGAACCGTCACACATATTCGCATTTGCTATCCGCACGCAATGTCCCCAGCAACCGCAATATAACAATCAACTACCAGCTATCAGCTAAGAATTTTTTTTCTTTTTTTTACGTACTATTCGCTTTTATCTCATTGCATAAGGCTACCTTTCTGCCTTCCGACACTAAGTCTTTTCTCCATCTGCATTTACTGCATTGCATAAGGCTACCTTTCTGCCTTCCGAGACTAAGCGTTGTCTCCATCTGCATTTCTTGCATTCCATAAGGCTACCTTTCTGCCTTCCGAGACTAAGCATTGTCTCCATCTGCATTATCTTCATTGCATAAGGCTACCTTTATGCCTTCCGAGACTAAGCGTTGTCTCCATCTGCATTATTTACATAAGGCTACCTTTCTACCTTCCGAGACTAAGCGTTTTCTCCATCTGCATTTCCTGCATCGCGTAAGGCTACCTTTCTGCCTTCTGATGTTAAGCTCTACCTCCACCTGCATGGCTCAAAAAATGCCACTTAATTTTTTCTCGCATGGCTGAAATATCGCCACCTCATATCTTGCAATTGGCTAAAATATCGTCAAACTTTATTTAAATGCTACATCAGCTGAAAGATCGCAAGTTCATCTCCATCATCATCTATACTTATGCTTTCTGTCGGCTGAAATATTGCCATCTACATTTTTGCATCAGCTGAAACATCGCCTGTTTTATTTAAATTTCTGTCAGCTGAAATATCGCCATTTACATTTTTGCCTCGGCTGAAACATCGCCTGTTTTATTTCTATCGGCCGAAATATCGCCATTTATATTTTTACATCGGCTGAAACATCACCTGTTTTATTTAAATTTCTGTCAGCTGAAATATCGCCATCTACATTTTTGCATCGGCTGAAACATCGCCTGTTTTATTTAAACTTCTGTCGGCTGAAATATCGTCATTTACATTTTTGTGTCGGCTGAAACATCGCCTGTTTTATTTAAATTTCTGTCGGTTGAAATATTGCCATTTACGCTTCTGCGTCGGCTAAAATACCGCCAAACCTTGCATTTCATGGGCTGAAATATCGCCAAACTGTCCGAGGGCGTCATTGTTTGGAGGCATCATCCTCATAGACCAAGAACACCATGACATGGCCCGAGGACCCCACTTTATATCCTACACGTCATTATTCAAAGGCATCATGGTTCGGAGGCACAATTATCATAGCCTGAGAACATCATTTCATAGCCTGCGAATCCTTTAATTTTGCGCTTCATGGCCCAAGACATCATGGTCCGAGGACGTCATGCTAACCGTCCAAGGACAGCATTCATGGTCCAACGGGAACTTGCATCATGTTTAAGTTTATGCACACTATACGTCCGTATTGCTTACTTGCAGGTATACTGGCTAGCAACGGTCGTCTCAGCAGGAGCGATCCCGCTCCGGTCCCCGCCGCCGATCAAGTTTCAGATACCTCTTGCCGCATAAACATCATGCCCATCTCTTTCGAATCACCATCGGCATGTTCCGTCAATGGTTCCTGAACTACATACGGCCTGATTCTTGTAAAACCAGGGATATGTAGGCAGCTCAAAAATCGAAGCTCGGTCAAGTTCTTTTCAAATTGCCGCTTTCGGTCAAAATTGGCCATCATATCTTTACCCGATAACTCTTTCATCCTTCCCGGGTAAAGAGGGGCAGCTGTTGATACCCAATTTTTCCCTAAGTATATTTATATCCGAATATTTCCAAAATAGCATATTGGTGCATATATAAGAACACCCAAGAGTTTTGGCATTCTTAATGATTTTTAAAACCAACTTATTACCTAATTTTTATACAACAAAATTCAGTAATTATTCCCAAAATTATCATTTTGGTGAATAATTAATTTTATTTTCACATTTACACTAAAATATAATTAAGGTAATTTTCGTATATTTTTACAAGTTCATTTGGTGTTTTTAAAGCTAAATGGCATATAGTTGCAATTATAGCCTATCTTGTAATTTATGGCATTTTATGTTTATAAAATTAATCCCAGCATTTTTTAATTAATATCTATATAATACTTATTTACCCAATACATTTAATTTATTTTTAAAATTAGTATTACTATTTTTATAAAATTAAAAGGGGAAAATTGGCTATTTACGATTTGGCCTTATTGCATTTCAATTTTAGCCAATTTGGCACCCCATTTCAGCCCCAATTTGAAATCCAATTACCCAACCCAATTAATATGCCTACCCAACCCATACTCCTATCATACCCAAACCCGTTTCCCATTTAACCCGTTCAATCTCAGCCGTTGATCCTTTATATCAAAGGCTCCCCTCTTCTCTTTCCTTTTTAATTCAAATGAACCTAAAACCCTACCTCATTTCTCTCGACCGCCGCCTCTGAATCCTCTCTTCTCTCAACTCTCTCTCAACTCACCTATAACCCTAGCCACCGCCTCTCATGGAAACCCTAATCTATGGCTTCTCAGGCTCATCGGAGGCCTATACTAGCCTCTCATGGCTTCTGCGTGCTAGTTTCTAAAGGTCCTATTGCCAGACCTTGAAGGGTTCCGACCAAGCCTTTGTTCGATGAATGTTCTCCGGTCGACTTCAACCTTTGTCCGGCCAGTCATGGCTATTCGAGTTCGATCTTCGACTTTCCTGCTCAGATCGATGGTTTCTAAAGCCTGTCTCATCACCTGGGTTTCTTACGAAACCCTAATCTCTAAGGTTCCTTCGATTTATTTTAGATCTATTTTGGATCTATGTGTGTGTGAACCTTCTATGCATTTTTCTCGAAGATTCTTTAATTTTTACTTTCAGAAACTCTTTATTCTTCAACTAGGGTTTCATGATAAGTTATTTCGAATCTCTTCTCTGATTCTTGACATGTTTTACTGTGTTTAGTTTGTGTTATCTTCTATCTGAGTTAGCATGTTGAAAATCCTAATTTTCTTGGGGATTTTGTTTGAGTTTCTTGGTCTGTTTGTTAATGGTCGTTTGATTTCCCTTTTTTTAACCTGAATTAGCATAGTGAAAGCCCTAATTTGGGGCTTATCCGAGATTCTAAAACTGTTTATTTGTTTATCTGCTTGACACCTATAAACTCAATTGATTTTCGAAGACCCTAGTTTCTTTGAGGACTATTCGATTTCTTTGAAATTGTTTGTGCAACTCGTATGGTTTTCACTCAATTATTTGCATGTTCCTGGTCTTCTCCTCTATTGTTAAACACTGAAACTTGACTATCATGCTTCGAATGTCTTCCTTCTAGTTACTACTTTATGCTGTTATTTTTCCACAACTCGGCTTCACGTGTCTATTACTTGTGCATTCGTCTATATATACTGAGTTCCTTTTGTGATCGATTCTCAAAACTTGTGATTAATTTTCAAAAAACTTTTCCTTTGTGAAATTCTGATTTTACTCGCCTGTTAAGGGGTAATTGATTCTTTTCCTTTGATTGGCCTCCCTGAATCTTTCCAAAAAATAATTTCAAACCCTTTACTTAGACTTGATTGCTCATTGTATTACCTTACTGCTTCTTTTATGGCAACAGCCATTCTATTTACAAGGCCTATTCTCCCTTTCCTTATTTAAATCCTGTTAGTATCTGTTTGAGTGAGAATCCCCTGATTAAAGGGGAGTCTTATGCTAATTGATTCTGATTTGTGACCATGCCTTATTTGTGATAGATTTGTACTTGTTACCTTATTTCTCTACACGTTTTCAAAGCTATAAATACTCTCATCCCTTTTCTTTGAACACACACGAACACAAAAAGCAATCTGAGTTCAAAAAAATCATTCTCACTTAAAACTCTCTCCCTCTTTCTGCTACTTGTGCTGCTGTGGACTTTGTTTACTCTACTTTCTTCCGCACTTTTTTCTTCTCTACTGGTATGTCCCAGTTAATTTACATGTCCCAATGTGTTTCATTACTGCCTACTTCTGTTCATGTCTTCCTTGGTTACTATTTGTTTCTAGCATGCTGTAACATGTTTCCCTTCCCTTGTAATTCAATGTTTAATTTACAGGTGCATCCTGTCAGTTGTTTGTCATGTATTTGATACTTTATGAATCCCAAACCCTCATATCCCCTTTGTATGCTTTAAGTTATAGTTTAGACACATGGCAATGCCTGAAATCATTGTCCATGGCTATGAACTGGGCCCTTTGAAGCCCTAAGCTTGTCAATTTCCCATCCCCATTCCCTCATTGTGTGTATGCTGAGTAACAGCCTTGGCCTGCCAGTACTTCAGATTATTGTTCAGGCCATGGCTTGACCTCCAGTAGGTCTTTACTCCCTAAAAGCTTGATAATAGGTTCGGTCAGGGGTGTGCAGTCTATATTGTGGCTGGGCATGACCACCAACTTGCCTGGGTAGTCCCCCTACCCTTTTCTATTGCACTTACACTCATCTCCTAGAATTTAAGTTCTGCCCCTCTTGTGTGAGCCTTGCCATGGGACCCTTGAGCTCTTTCTGAACTTGGACACATAAGGGCTGACTCTTTCACACTGCACAACTCAATTTTTATGAATATCTTGGGTGTATGCACTGCCCGGGGTTCCTGAAATCCCTTAGATCTCTGAAACACCTTAGATAAGAGAAGGCTTGGAAATCTGGATCTCAGAAGTGGCTCAATCTCATATTATTAGGCATTAAGTCTGAATTAGGCTGCTCGGATGTAGCTGAGGTTTTCTGATGTATTTTTAATTCCAATTTATTACTTTTGGGCTGTAATAACTTGTATAAACTTGGGGAACTTAGTAAAAAGGGGGGATGTGATTTATTTTCTGCGCCAAGGGTAGAGATCCTGCCTATAGGTTTAAATTTTCTTTTATTTCTGCAAACGCACCTAGAGATCCTGCCTATAGGTTTAAATTTTCTTTTATTTCTGCAAACGCACCTAGAGATCCTGCCTATAGGTTTAAATTTTCTCTTATTTATGCAAACACACCTAGAAATCATGCCTATACGTTTTCAACATTCATTTATGCATACCCACCTAGAAATCATTCCTATAGGTTTTCAACTTTCATTTATGCATATCCGCCTAGAAATCATGCCTATAGGTTTTCAACTTTCATTTATGCATATCCGCCTAGAAATCATGCCTATAGGTTTTCAACTTTCATTTATGCATATCCGCCTAGAAATCATACCTATAGATTTTTAAACTTTAATTTCTGTAAAACTCACGTCTAGAAATCATGCTCATAGGTTTAATCTTTAATTACTGCAAACACGCATAGATGTCCTGCATATAGGTTAGTTCCTAATTGTTCCGCAATTTCATATAAAACATGGTCTACCAAACGGCTGCATTCTGCAAACGACATTAGGCAAACTATTTGTAGATAAATAATAATAAAAACTGCATGTAGAAGCCATGCTCCTAGGATGTTGTTAATGTCTAAAGGGTGTCCAAATCATTATTCATATAGAAAGCATGCCTATAGGAAGTTTCGAATCTAAATAGAGATAATACTAGCTGTTAAACTCGTATTGTCCCGTTAAAATCAGTAACCCCTGTTAGTTTGTGCATCTGTTTCTAAAATCAGTATATGTCACACCTAGTTCTAATTAACACTTAAGTCAATCAGATCAGTTTTCAAACAACTGCATTCGAGTATGCCTAATGTAGACTTTTCGCCTAAAAATATGCGTTGAACCAGTCCGCTCGTCGCTTTATTTAAAAAAGACCAAAATCAGTACGTGAAAGACATGCTAAACTCTGTATTTTTGATGATTTATGGAGGCATATTTGAGCCTTGCTTGACTGTCTATATCCCATTTTTGTCTGCAACTATTTGTTTTGGTTGACGCCTTAGCATTTTATCCTTTGAAACCTCTAAAAGCCCTAAGCCCCTTTCCTTTAGGATTAGTAGTCCATTTGCCTCTGGACTAATAGGATGGGGACGGGTAGTAGGATGCAATAAGTAAGCGATACCATTCCGTGCTTTAATACCTTAACGAGGTGGGAATTGTAGACATGGAGATGATGATTACACGATAACACTATGTGTACAATTGGGTACCAGTGTTGTGCGAATGATCCCTGTAATGTATAAACCTAGGACCCCCCTCCCTCTTTATTAGTTTAATAATCTTTAGATTTTTAAAGGCTATTTCAACTTCTGTTTCTTATACGTCTTTCAAGTTGCTTGCACCAATTGTTTACCCCTTCCCTTTACTTGCGTATCTCTTCAATCACAAAAACTGGTTCCTTTCTGAATTTCGGCACTTCTTTTAACCCCTTTTATGCTTCTTGTTTGAATACTTGCTTGTTTATTCGTGTTTTGCATTTAAAGTCACAATTGTAGCATGGTCGGGAACCACACTAGTGGATCTTGAGGGGTGCCTAATACCTTTCCCTAGAGATAATTTCGAGCCCTTACCCAAACTCTGGTATCCTTGGCTAAAAGGGAATCAGGTCAATGTAGTTCGGGAAGTTTTGGTAGCTGGGACTACCGTAGGACTGTGATTTTGCTGTTACTGTTGTTGCTGCGGCCGCTACTGCTTGCCGACCTCCCTATTACACCGTGCTAAACAGAAAATAAGAAGCTAGACTAAACTAGGAATTACAAACTCTTATCTATCTTCGAACTTGCTCTTGTTGTCTTGCTTCCTTGTTGGCTCGTGTTTCTTCCAACGTTTCTGACTTGACTCGTAGTCTTCTCTTGATTGCCGAACTTGAACTGCTACTTTCCTTTTGTGAGCTTCGAATTATTTTTCCTTCGAAGCTTGAACTGACCATTGATGCTTCCCTTCTGGTTGCTGAACTTGAATTTATGCTGGGAATTTCTGTTCTAACCTTCTAATTACTGACTTCAAGACTTGAAATGTAAAGGCTGAAATGTATTCCTCTGTTATACGGGCGGGCTCCCGACTTCACCAACAACTTTAAAAATGCCATTCCTCTCTTCAGGCAGGCTCCTGACCTCAACAACAAACTTTGAAAATAAATCGCCACTCCTCTCTTCAGGCGGGCTCCTGACTTCGACATCAACTTTGAAAATAAATCGGCATTCCTCTCTTCATGCGGGCTCCTGACTTCAACAACAACTTTGAAAAATAAATCGCCATTCCTCTCTTCAGGCGGGCTCCTGACTTCGACATCAACTTTGAAAATAAATTGCCATTCCTCTCTTCAGGCGGGCTCCTGACTTCAACAACAACTTCGAAAAATAAAACGCCATTCCTCTCTTCAGGCGGGCTCCTGACTTCAACAACAACTTTGAAAATAAATCGCCATTCCTCCCTTCAGACGGTCTCCTGACTTCAGCAATAATTTGAAAATAAATCGCCATTCCTCTCTTCAGGCAGGCTCCTGACTTCAACCAACAAACTTTAGAAAATAAAATGCCATTCCTCTCTTCATGCGGGCTCCTGACTTCGACAACAAACTTCAGAAAATAAACGTCATTCCTCTCTTCAGGCGGGCTCCTAACTTCAACAACAAACTTCAAAAAATAAAACGTCATTCCTCTCTTCAGGCGGGCTCCTGACTTCAACAATAACTTGAAAATAAATCGCCATTCCTCTCTTCAGGCGGCCTCCTGACTTCAATCAACAACTTTGAAAATAAAACACCATTCCTCTCTTCAGGCAGGCTCCTGACTTCAACAATAACTTGAAAATAAATTGCCATTCCTCTCTTCAGGCGGGCTCCTGACTTCAACAATAACTTGAAAATAAATCGTCATTCCTCTCTTCAGGCGGGCTCCTAACTTCAATCAACAACTTTGAAAATAAAACGCCATTCCTCTCTTCAGGCAGGCTCCTGACTTCAACAATAACTTGAAAATAAATTGCCATTCCTCTCTTCGGGTGGGCTCCTGACTTTGACAACAAACTTCAGAAAATAAACGCCATTCCTCTCTTTAGGCGGGCTCCTGACTTCAACAACAAACTTCGAAAAATAAAACACCATTCCTCTCTTCAGGCGGGCTCCTGACTTCAACATTAACTTGGAAAATAAAACGCCATTCCTCTCTTCAGGCGGGCTCCTGACTTCAACAATAACTTCATCTGCATTCTATTACCGTTGTCTCCATTTGCCTCCTAAACCATTTCCTTGAATTATCTTCCTCTAGAACTGCTCCCCTCAGAACTGGTGTTTCATTCTTCTGCCAACTGCTGGGGATTTATCTCTTTTTTTTGCTAGGGACAACACTGCTATCGTCTTACCTCGAAACTGCTTCTCTTAAAACTTGTATCGTCTTCCTCTTTCAAAACTACTTCCTTCAAAATTTGTGTTGCATCCCTCTGAGAAATGCTGGGGATAACACTGGTTCAAAGACCACTTCCCTTGTGTTATCTGGTTTCTTCCTCAAGCGGATACCTGATTTCCAGAAAATTTTCAAAATGAAAAGAAAATTTTCTTCCCCAGTTTAATAATCCTCCTTGCACCGTGCCTTTCTGGCATCAATGACATTTCCCGTCCGTTTCACATCAAAGAAAATTCTGTTAGTTTAAAATGCGGTGGTTGGTTGTGCTGGGGATGGTTCTCCTTTCTTCTTTTCCCTACTCTATGTCATCCGTCCATCTTGAAGCTTGGCTGACAACTTCCGCTCTTCTTGACCGTCTTGAAACTTGGCCGATACCTTCTGACCTTTTCGAGGATTCCTTATTCACAAACCTCTCAACCATTATTTCCAGTCTTCTTATCTAAACCCCCCCCCCCATATTTCCTATGACAGTTGACTCTGCTTGAGGATCTTGCATGTTTTACTGATGAACCACTTTCTTCGTTCATCCGCGTCACTGAAAATACCTTTTTCTGTTGGGGATATTCCTCTTCTTTTTGTGACATATGTCACACCTCTTTTTTACGGCGCTTACACCCCGCGAAGGATATAATAAAAGAGTGTTTCCAATTAAAGGACGGTCGGAACGGGATTAGTTATTTAAATTTTTTTAGAGTCGCCACTTGAGAATATAATGGTGTCTCAAGTCACCGAATTATCCCGAACCGAGGAAGTTTTGACTCTGTATTACAGTCGCGAACCAGAAATCCGGGTAAGGAATTCTGTTAACCCGGGAGAAGGTGTTAGG
>MU707426.1:11755-24899 GCA_026770625.1 Nicotiana glauca
CCGTTTGAACACTCAGTGTAAAGCATTTTTTGAAAGATTTGACCGAACCTCTACTTCAAAGGTTTCCTACATATCCTTGGCTAAAAAGGAATCAGGTCAATGTAGTTCGAAAAGTTTTGGTAGTTGGGACTACCATGAAGCTGTGATTTTATTGTTGCTGCTACTACTGCTTACTGCCCTCCTTATTACACCGTGCTAAAAAATAAAGAAGGTAGACTAAGCTATAGTTTATGAATTACAAAGATCTATTTTCAAACTTGTTCTTGCGACTGTTGTTGGCTCGTCGACTTGTATTTCCTTCGAAATTCCTTTGTTGTTATCTTGCATCGAATTCTTGAGATGGCGAGACACTTCATCAAGCATGGGAAAGGTACAATAAGATGCTCAGAGACTGTCCACATCATTGCCAAACTGACGAGGTATTGGGTCACACTTTCGTGGATGGTTTAGATGATGCCTCAAAGATGAATCTTGATTCAGCTTGTGGGGGTAGTTGCATAGCCAAACCGTACAGTGAAATCCAAATCTTGCTAAATAACTTCACTGCTAATGATCATAATTGGCAAGGTGAGGGTGATTCACGAAAGGCAATTAAGCAGAAATCAGCTGGAGTACTTGAGCTCGACGACTTGACATCCATGAGAGTCAATATTGCAAAGTTGGCTAATCAGATTACTAGGATGACAATGTAGCAACCACAACCAATGCAACATGTACAAAAAATGGCTATTTGCTGCGAATTATGTGGTGATAATCATATGAGAGACATGTTCCCTACGAATCCTGAATCCATATACTATGTGGGGTAGCAGAACAGAGGTCCACCGAATTAGCATGCACAATACGGGAATTCTTACAATCCAAATTGGAAGAATCATCCCAACTTTTCATGGGGTGGAAATCAGCAGAATCAGAATCACTATAGACCCCAAGTGAATTTCAATCCACCTCAGAAGCCACCCCAACAAATGGAAGAGAGTACAAATGATTTGCTAAAGAAGTTGTTGATTGACAATCAGTAGCTCAGAACCGATTTCAGAAATTTTGAAAGGCAGATGGGGCAGTTGGCAACGAATCAGAACACCAGACCTGCAGGCACTCTCCCCAGTGATACATAAAAGAATCCTCAAGTGAATGCAGTTAATAGAAATGGGAAAGAGCCGGAGGAAGTTCCAAAGAAAAGAAAAAGACAAAGCCACACCCGAGGGGGAGTTGATACCTAAGGAAACTCATGAATCGAAGAATACTGATGCAATTCCAGAGCCAGTGGAGGCTACAAGTCCACCACCACCTTTTCCCCAGAGATTGAAGAAAAATAATGATGATCGCATGTTCAGCAAATTTCTCTCCATGTTGAGCCAGGTTAAATTAAATATTCCACGTGTTGATGTACTGCGTGAAATTCCAAAGTATGCTAAGTACATAAAGGATATAGTGGCTCACAAGAGAATATGGAATGAATTTGAGACAGTGGCACTTATTGAGGAGTGCACCTCAAGGGTCCAGAACAAGCTTCCTCAAAAGCTTAAGGATCCTGGCAGTTTTACCATTCCGGTACGCATTGGTAATATTGATGTGGGTCGTGCTCTTTGCAATTTAAGGGTGAGTATAAATATGATGCCCTTATCTTTGTTTAAGAAATTGGGCCTGGGAGCTCCAAGGCCAATTACTGTGATGTTGTAGCTGGCTGATAGATCAATAGCACACCCCGAGGGTGTGATTGAAGATGTGTTGCTGCAAATTGGAAAATTTATCTTCCCAGCTAACTTCATTATCCTAGATTATGAGGCTTATGAACTGGTCCCAATCATATTGGGGTGACCTCTCTTGGCTACTGTGATGCAATTATTAAAGTGAGAGAGGGGAAAATGATTTTGAGGGTGGATGATGAGGAAGCAATCTTTAATGTGTACAAAGCAATCCAACTCCCCCGCCACTATGAGGAGCTCTCAATGATATCCGTTGTTGAGGTTGATGAGCAAATTCTTAACACGAGTGTATATCTAGACGACTCTCTAGAGAAAGCACTTATGTTGCTCAATAGCATGGGAAATGATGAGGAGGTTGAGGAGATATTGCACATCCTGGATACATCTTATGCTTACACGCATGGGATACACCCCTTTGAGCCATTGAATAGGCCAGATGGGCCACCCCCTAAACCGTCAATTGAGGAGGCGCCAAAATTGGAGCTTAAACTGTTGCCCCCGCACCTTCAATAATCTTATTTGGGTGACTCTGACACTTTAACTGTTATTGTTTCTTCTGAATTGTCTAAATTGCAGGAAGAGAAGCTGTTGAGGGTGCTACGTGAGCACAAGCGAGCACTTGGGTGGACAATGTCTGACATCAAAGGCATTAGTCCAGCTTTTTTCATGCATAAAATCCTCATGGAGGACGGACACGAGCCTAGTGTAGAGCAACAATACCGACTCAATCCAATCATGAAAGAAGTGTTAAGAAAAGAAGTGATTAAGTGGCTCGACGCAGATATTGTATTCCCAATCTCAGATAGCAAATGGGTAAACCCTTTCAATGTGTACCTAAGAAGGGGGGGATGCCTGTTGTTGTTAATGAAAATAATGATTTTATTCCCACAAGAACTGTCACTGGGTGGAGGATTTGTATAGATTACCGAAAATTGAATAATGCCACCCGAAAGGACCACTTCCCTCTCCCCTTTATTGACCAAATGCTTGATAGATTAGCTGGCCAGGAATACTACTATTTCCTAGATGGTTACTCCGGGTATAATCAGATTGCTATAGCCCTAGAGGACCAAGAGAAAACCACATTTATGGCTCCCTATAGCACGTATGCGTTCAAGAGAATGCCTTTTGGTCTCTGTAATGTACATGTGACTTTTCAAAGGTGCATGATGGCTATTTTTACTGATATGGTTGAAAGATTTGTAGAAGTGTTCATGGATGATTTTTCTATGTTTGGGTGCTCTTTTGATAACTGCTTAATGAATCTCGATAAAGTACTTGCTAGATGTGAAGAGACAAACCTGGTGCTAAACTGGGAAAAGTGCCACTTCATGGTACGTGAAGGTATAGTATTGGGGCACCAGGTGTCTAAAAATGGTTTGCAGGTGGACAAAGCAAAGGTGGAAGTGATTGAAAAATTGCCCCCACCAACGTCCGTCAAAGGCATTCGTAGTTTCTTGGGCCATACAGGTTTTTATCGTCGTTTCATTAAAGATTTTTCGAAAATTTCCTCTCCCTTATGCAAGTTGCTTGAGAAAGATGTCTCCTTCAAGTTCGACGATGCCTGTCTAAAAGCATTTGAGGAGATGAAGGGAAGGCTAGTGACTATACCAATTATCATTGCCCCGAATTGGGAGCAACCCTTTGAGTTGATGTGTGATGCGAGTGACATAGCTATTGGAGCTGTTTTGGGGCAAAGGAGAAATAAAATCTTTCACTCTATCTACTATGCGAGCAAAACTCTAAATCCAGCCCAGATGAATTACATAGTTACTGAAAAAGAGTTACTTGAAGTGGTGTGGGCGTTTGACAAGTTCAGATCATATCTAGTGGGGACCAAAGTCATCGTCTACACAGATCATTCAGCCATCAGATACTTGTTTGAGAAGAAAGATGCCAAGCCGAGACTGATTCGTTGGGTCCTTCTCTTGCAAGAGTTTGACTTAGAAATCTGAGATCGAAAAGGGACAGAGAACTAAGTGGCTGGTCACTTGTCCAGGTTAGAAAATCAGAGCCATGTAGTTGAAGGTGGGCCTATCAAAGAAACATTTCCTGATGAGCAGTTATTGGAAATAACCTCAAATGACGCCCCGTGGTATTCAGATTATGTAAATTTCATTGCAAGTGGGGTGACACCACCGGAATTGACACACGATAATAGAAGAAGGTTCCTACATGATGTGAGGTTCTATACGTGGGATGATCCATTCTTATACCGGCTATGCGTAGATCAGTTGGTGCGAAGATGTGTTCCAGAAGAAGAGATTAATGCAATATTGCATGACTGTCATGCGTCACCATACGGAGGACATCACGGGGGAGATAGGACCACCCAGAAAGTTCTACAATCAGGTTTCTATTGGCCCAAATTATTTAAGGATGCACATGCCTTTGTTAAAATATGTGATAGATGCCAAAGAATCGGAATAATCAATAAGAGGCATGAGATGTCTTTGCAGAATATTCTGGCAGTAGAGCTATTTGATGTGTGGGGAATCGACTTCATGGGACCATTCCCATACTCTATTGGGCACAGGTACATCTTGGTGGAAGTTGATAATGTGTCTAAGTGGGCGGAGGCCATTTCTCTTCCCACTAATGACGCAAAGGTAGTGGTGAGTTTTGTAAAGAAGCACATCTTCACACGCTTTGGAACTCCACGCGTGTTAATAAGTGATGGAGGAATGCACTTTTTCAACAAATTGGTGAATAATATCCTTGCAAAATATGGTGTCAAGCACAAGGTTTCCACAGCCTATCATCCCCAAACGATTGGTCAAGTGGAAGTGTCAAACAGAGAGGTGAAGCAGATTCTGGAGAAAACAGTGAATAGAAATAGAAAATACTGGGCTAGAAAGCTCGATGACGCATTATGGGCATATCGAACTGCATACAAGACTCGCATAGGCACTTCTCCGTATAAATTAGTTTATGGGAAGGCATGCCACTTGCCCGTCAAACTTGAACACAAATCCTATTGGGCAATTAAAAAGCTGAACATGGATATGGAGTTAGCTGGGGAGAAGATTTTGCTACAACTCGACGAGCTTGATGAGTTTCGATTGCACGCCTATGAAAATGCCAAACTGTATAAAGAGAAGACTAAGAGGTGGCATGACAAACGCATCCAATATCGAAATTTTAAGCCAGGGCAAGAAGTTCTGTTATTCAATTCGAGGTTGAAGCATTTTCCCTGAAAGCTTAAATCTCGTTGGTCAGGCCCTTTCATTGCGGTACGTGTGAAGCCTCATGGAGTTGTGGAGTTGCGGGATATAAGCTCAAATGGTACCTTCTTGGTAAATGGCCAACGGATAAAACGTTATTGGGGTGGTGACATTGCACGTCATAAGACCTCATGGACCTGTCGGATGCTTGAAAACGTGTTGCGTCGTGCCGCGACGTTAAATCAGGCACTAGATGAGAGGAAACCCATTGGATTGTTGTAACCATCGTGCCGCGACAATAACTAAGGCGCTGGTTGGGAGGCAACCCAATGATAGTTGTATTATTATTTGTAAATTTTATAGCATACTAACCAATGCAGGTGACAAAGGGGCAGGCGAAAAGACCATCGACCATGGTGAACATAGGTGAAAAAAGTGGAAAAACATGTTGCCCAGTAGCGCGATCGCGCTAGGCTTCGCACTAAAGCTCGCGCTAACTGGGTAACATTTTGTCTCAGTTGCACAAAACTAGTGTGAACGCGCTAGGCCTCGTGCTAAATTTCGTACTACTAGCGCGATCGCGCTAGGCTTCGCGCTATAGCTCGCGCTAGTTAGTGTAACATTCTTTCTCAGTTGGGCAAAATTAGCGTGATCGCGCTAGCTTCGCGCTAATCCCGCCCCATAAATCACTAAAGTTTTTTTATTTATTTTATTTTTCCTTTTTATTCTTTAGTCTAACTTAATCCCCCCCCCCCCCTTCTATTTTTACCATCCGATAACTTATCCCCAAACCTTACACATACCTCTCCCCAAACCACTTCCCCATCCCCTAATTCTAACGAGTCCGTCTTCCCCCCAATCTCACGATCTCCCGTCCCCTACCAGGATCACACACAAGTTCTTCTCTTTACTCACCACCATCCACACCATAGGTATGAGCCCTAGTTGAAATTTCTTCTCTTTTTCTCTTCTTATTTTTTTATTTTTTAAATTTTTGGTTGTAGTCCAATGTTTTGTATAGTAGTTGTTATTTGCTTTTTATGTGGAGGAATTGGAAGACTATGTTGTGGTGTTGGTGGGTGATAAGTGTGGGGTGGTTGGTACTTAATTTGTGTTATTGATGAGATTTTGGGGTGGATTCATGTTCTAGAATACTCAAAAAGGGTTGTGAAGGGCCCACAAGGTGTTTGTGGAAAGGTCGTAATGACTATTACTATGTAGTTGTGACCACTCAAGCGGGTGAAGTTTGAGTAACCACAGTGTGTCACATCTTTGTACTAAACCTTGCTAATGTAGCCCTGTTTTTTAGGTATTATGGCACCATCGTGAAAGCGCCGCTCCACAGGTCCATCATCAAGCAGCCAAGCCGACGCACCCAGGACACAGGGGGCAACACATGCATCCCCTTTTGACAGTAGCAAATTTGTCTCAGCCGCGGCTCAAGGCCACTTTGCGGAGAAGGCCACTAAACAGCCGATTCCGGAAAGGGGGATTGATATGAATTCACTCCAGCAAAAATGCCCTCACATGTACACGGAGTTGTTAAGGAGGGGGCTGCATACCTTCACAAACGAGCCAGGGGAGGCCAATGCAATGGTTGTGCGGGAGTTTTACACTAATCTGCCTGAGCATGACAATAGTGTGGTCACAGTGCACCGTAAGGTGGTAAATGCATCTGTTGAGGCGATACGGATGCATACCATTTGCCCCCTCCCGTGCCTGAGCATGATGACTTCTATGAGTATGGACGGAACCCAACTAACACGAAGTGGGAGAGATTCTTCGATGCAATTTGCATACCCGAAAAAGAGGTGGAATGGATGCAATACGGGGAGAAGTTTCACTCCTCAGTTTTATCCCCTGAGGCGAAGAGCTGGTTGTATGTGGTTAACAGCCATCTCATTCCGTCCAAAAACACCACGGAGGTAAATGCACCCTGAGCCGCCTTGATTTGGTGTTTCATGAAGGGTCTTGACTTCGATATAGCCAAGGTGATCCACGACGAAATGTTTGTCCGGTGCCCCCTCCGCAGGTATGGGTTCTTTTTCCCCTCTCTAGTGACTCAGCTTTGCAGGCAAGCTCAGGTGCCTGAGAATCTCCGAGTGGATGGGCTAGTACGAAATGGTCACAAGGTCCGACCTGACAAAGACAATATGGCGATAGAGCCAGCAACCTCAGGTAGAGCGGATGAGAGTGGCTCCGATGACTCGGAGGAAGGGGAGGCTAAACAGATGAACGTGGAGGGCGAAACGCAGGCCCATGCACCCAGCGCAATAGTTGCAGCATCGTTAGGAGCAGCATCATCTTCAGGAACCGCCAGAGTGTCCCGTTTCACCGCATTGGAGCAGGAGGTAGCTGGTTTACGCTCCTCAGTGACTGAATTGGGTACTCGTATAGACGCAGTGGCTACCCAGTAGACGAAGTCTGAAAAGAAATTTATGGGCTGGCTGAGAGCTTTGGGGCGGGCATGCCATGTGAATCCCGACACTGTCTCCGACCAGGAGTGAGACTTCAGGGAAGTTCCTTTACCTCACTAGTGCTTCAATTTTTAAGCCATGGGGACATGTCTTCACTTTAAGTGTGGGGTGGGGGATACTTCAGTGTATATATGTAGTTTTATGCTTGTCTTCATTAGTTAGTTTATTAGTTTGAATTAGGTAAGTGGCTTGTCCCGACGATGGATCTCTTTCGGCGGATTTCTTAAGGGACTAAGTCGATCAACAACAAAAAAAATGGAAAATATGAAGACTCTTCCTGATGATAGATCCTTTGGACAATTTTCTTGAGGGAAGTTAGTCTAGTAAAATACCAAAAAGATTTTTTTTAGGTAGTCTAGTAGCTCCCCCTTGGTTTTTTCTTTATGCCACGGTTCTTTTCCAAGGGTTTAAACTTGAATCGGGTATAGGTATTTTTTTTTTATTTTTTTTATTTTTGATTTGTAGATTAGGTTAATGGTCTACGAGCAAGAGAATCAAAAGAGAACCTATAGCATTGACGCACCTGAACACAACAGAAACTAGAGTGTAACGCTTAGTCTTATTGGTTGAATTTCACTGAAGTGCCTTAATTTGTATGTTTGTCACTGACTTGAATGATCATAATGGAGTGTCTCAATGAGTTGATCTGGAATGAGTCATATGCCATGTGTGGTGAGGTTTTTGTGTAGTCCATGTATTGTAATTGAGTCTAGAACTTGCCCGATTTGTGAGTCGAAGCGAAATTTTAGGTGATGCTCGGTTTGAAAAATGATTTTAGGCTTTCTTTGATCTTTTTGAGCTTAATTGCTTACCACAAATAAAAGTTTATCCCTAGCCAACCTTTTTGAGCCTATAGACTTTTATTTTGCACCCACATTACAAGCACATACCCTTTTTGTACTTAATTGACATTTTTTTGATCCCTTTTCCTCTTAAATCACTTTAATCGTAAGATGAGCGCTAAAAGAAGTAATAAGAAACTATGTGTGGGGTGGCTTTTGAGTGGAACCAATAAAAGGAAGAAAGGTGCACTTGCTCTGTAAAATAATAAACCACTAGCAGAAATGAAAAAAAAAAGAATAATCTGAAGAAAAAAAATAGAGATGAATACATTATTGTCTTGTTTCTGCTAGTAGGTATGAATTAATGTAGTGCTTAAAGAAGGAGGGAGCATTTTTGGTGGTGATATTGTGTGAAAGTGAAGTAGATTGAAGAATTTGCGCTTAAAGTAGATTATGTGGTGTGTTAAAGTGCTTGGGAGGTTGAGTCACTATTCCTAAATATATCCTACTCGTCCCTTAGCCCACATTACAACCATGAAAAAGTCCTAATTGATTTTAGATCGAGCAAGACTACATTAGTAGATATTTACATTAAGGGCAAGCTTATGGTACCAATTGCATGCATGTGACTTCTTTTATGAGTGTGAGCGATTTTCTTTGATATATGTGAGCATGAAATTCGAATGTATGAATTGATTTTATTTTCTTAGCTGTGATTGTGAGGGCATATGACTCGTGAAGGAAAAGCAAGTATTGGCTTCCGTGTAGAGTAATTTGAGAAAGTGTGAATATTGCGTGGCACTTGAGAGTCGACTTTTGAGGCTGAGATTGTTCACTACTCAGTCTAGGTAAAGTGTGAATTGTTCTTGATGTAAAGAGTTAAGGGAGATTGTTGAGCGGAACCTCTAGAGAGTATAGTTTGATTGCTCGAGGACTAGTAATGAATTAAGTGTGGGGTGTTGAAATAGGCTAAGTTTAGGTAATTTGGCGATTGTTTATACTCCCGCTTGATTATGTTTCGATATCATAATATGGTTAAATGATGAAAAATGAGCTCTAATTGTGAATTTTACACATTGCAGGATGGTGAGCCTATATGGTGCCTTAAAGTTATGATTGGAGCTACATTGGAGCAAGGAAGACCCCTCAGAGCTGAGTGCGCGCAAGGACGAGACAAAACATCGAAGAAATAATGGTCCAGACTAGTGCGAGCTCTAGCGCGAAGTTAGCGTGATCGCGCTAGTCTAGAAGCTGGAGGCAAAATGTCAGGAAAATAGCGCGAGCTCTAGCGCGTTCGCGCTAGTCCCAATCCGGAAAAGACCTGTTAGGGGCAAAATTAGAAATTAGGTGGAAATTTCACTTAACCTATAAAAAGTCAAGCTCGCCCAAGGAGTCAAATATCAAGGTTTTCATAGTTTAGTGCAAGAAACATAGAGGCAAGAGGCAGGGAGGAAAATCTAACATGAAGTTCTTCTTTTATTCTTCTTGTTTTTACGTTTTGAATGAAATTAAACATTATTGAGAAGAAAACTGCTATGAGTAGCTAAAACCCATTATTCTAGGGTCATGGGTGAAACATGAACGTTGTTGTTCATAGTTTAATTTAACGAAGTTGATTTTATCATATTGGGTTGTTTATTTAATTCTGTTCTCAATTATTTTGCTCAGTAGCTAAAAGTGAAATACTATCTACGAATCTAGAGTTGAACTTGAAAGTGGGAACTTTAGATTGCATATAGAATTAAATAGAGCAAGTTCTTGAACCCAGGCATCGGGGAACGAATTCGCAATTAGGATAGACATATACCCAATAGCCTTTGTCATACCTCCTTTTTACCTACACCCCCGAAGGGGTATAAATAAGAGGGAGTTTTTCCAATTAAAAGACAATCTAAACGGGATTCATTTATTAAGAGATTCAGAGTCGCCACTTGGGCTATGTATGGTGTCCCCAGTCACCGATCTAAAATCCCGAATCGAGGAAAAGAATGACTCTGTTTAACAGTCCGCGAACCAGAAATCCGGGTAAGGAATTCTGATAACCCATGAGAAGGTGTTAGGCATTCCCGAATTTTGTGGTTCTAGCACGGTCGCTTAACTGTTATATTCGGCTTAATTATCTGATTTTAATACATTTTTGAACCTATGTACAAATTTCAGCTTTTAACTGCTTTTGTTCACTTTAAAAAATATTGAACATCGTTTAAAATATGTCTTTGGCTCGCGTCACATGAAATGTACCCGCAATCTGGAACACCTCTTATTCAACGTTTTGGGATTTGGATTTGGGTTACATGAAATGCACACCCGAATTTAGGAAGGTAAGGTTATTAAAATACGCGCCTAAAGTAATTACACGTTTTAACTTTGCGAGGACCATGAAAATTTGCTAAATGGAACGTTCCGATTTCTAAGGATTTGAAATCAATTAAGTGAGGGCCATGAGTTATTATTGGCTTTGAATGATGCCCGTAAAACTATATGAACTAAATTGAATCAGCAGCCTATTAGCAACTATTTTATTATTAAGAAAGATTGGTTACAATCTTTAATTCCTAGAACTAACTAAAACAACAACAAAAATTCCACACCCCAAAATGAAGTCAGCCGTACCCCCACAAGATTTTCCTAAAATCAGCCAAATCTATATTCACATTTAGGACCAAATAAATGAATTAATGTTGGCATTGAAATACGTTTGAAGAATTCAGATTCTTCAAGGCTTTAATATCTCACCATTAAGTATCAGATTTAGATTCAATATTGAGTTAATATTACTCCTAATTCGAAGGAAAGAACTATTATTATTGAGTTTTAATAATAGGTGAGTATATCAATTAAAATAAAATATAAAATAACTGCTCATTATTCAAATGACCGTAACAGCTCATTTATAAGATTCAACAACGTCTTTTAATGATTTAAATCATATTTAACTATGTGAAAGGTTGATTAAAGGAGAAAACAAAACAACAATAAAACAAAAAAATGAAGATAACAGTAGATGACAAGGAAACTAACGCAACAAGAATGAACAAACCCACTTTCATCAGATTTCTTCCATCATCAATGTTTATCAAAATTTCATAAGCACAAGGTAATGCTAAAAATAAAAATAAAAGCCGTGAAAATCAATATAAATCAGTTTCAAAATGTAGCCAAATAAATTAACAGGGCAAACATAATAACACATACAGTGATACAATATGTAATTTGTGTTGGGCTTCATTTTTAAAAGACAATATGTAAATAACCAAGCCAAATTTTATTTCTTCACACAAATACACATGCTCAAACACATCTTTTCCAGATCCACACTTCAAAGTGCATTCAACTGATCTCCATAATGCTAGATAAATACATGGAAATTGTCAATGATAGAAAGTAAGAAGATCAGTAGTGAGCAGTAGCAACACAGCAGTCAGGACCAATTGAGATCACTTCCAAGCCCAAAATATATTACGCAGTAGTCCATGGATTAGTTTTAAACTCACAACAGACCGGATTTTTGACCAAAAAAAACAACAATGAAGTCAAAACAGAAAGAAGAAAATCAATCGTGATTCTCTCAAGTTTTCCCTATTTAATCTCTGGTTTCACTCAGTGTCTATCCGTATATTTTTCAGGTCTTAGAGTCTAAAAAAAATCCCTTCTTAATGTGTCCCCCCTCCCAGTTATATACCTCTTCCCTTCTGCTTTTACAAGTATTTTCTAATCTTTTATCCCTTTCCCTTTTTATTTTCCAGGCTGTGTGCCCCCTTACACATGCCTTTTCAATTATGCTCCCATGTTCTCCTACTTTCCAACTCCTAAAGGTATCTAGCCAACCAACCAGTCCCCTTTTCATTGTTAAAAAAAATTATTCCACTTAACTCAATTAATGCATTTTAACCCTACCATATGCTAGCAACTTCTTAAGTAGGTGGGATACATCTTTTCATTAAACAATTCTTAGGCTATCCTTAAAGGCTTCCTAATTAATTTCAACCACAGTTGGGATTTGAATTTTTTCAGACAACTAAAATATTCCAAACTTAGTTCAAACCCTCTACACTCCTCTTCTCAACTAATACTCCTCAATTAATTCACACTAAATGGATTCGGACTACAGCAGTATTAGAAGCTATTTTCAACTCTCATAACGCAAAGATCAAATTCAGTTCTTCAAACTCACTCAAATCTTCGCCAAATGATTTCAATCATTGGATTCAACTTCTAAAGTACCCTAATATCAAACCTCATTTACCACTTTGAACAAACATTCAACAGCTCACATTAACTAAACAGACCATTTACAACAGTGATGTATCCAAACGTGAAACAAGATACTGAAGCCAATAACGAAGGACAAATGAACACTTAAAAATCCATATGGATCTAATTAGCGAGCGAAGAACAAGAATATATCACAAATGAAAAGCTTTGAAACGTTAATAACACTCTAAACCCACGCCACAACAACTTCTGGATTAATTCATAGGATTCATACATGATTATTTCCATTACCACAAGTGATAAGTGACAATTTCATATTTATTCAACCAAAACCTAGTTAAGCTAGCTGTAAATGAAGTAAACAAATAAAAATAGGATGCTAGCAATTGCAGTAAATTATCCAAAGCAAACAAATCAACATATGCACTATTTTAAGACAAACTGACCGAACAGATCTCAAACCGGAAACAAAGAGCTACGATCTTAAATCGAACCTCGACAGAACCTCATCAAATCGGCGCCCTAACTCTTGAATGGAGACTTCGACTCGAATTTTCAAACAAACGATGACCTCGAACAGAAATTCGACCAGATTTGGGTAGCGATTTCGAGCTGGTTCCGCACGAATTTGGTGTAGCTTCAGGGAGTTTTGGAGTTGAGCTTACCACTGGGTTCGAACTCGATTTCGTCAATTCAATGGAGGGTCGTCGGACAGAAAGGGATGGAGAAGATAACCAGCAGGGTGGGGGTTATTGGATTTAGGGGGTTCATTTGGGTCGTTCAGAAATGGTGGGGGG
>MU707426.1:24955-46649 GCA_026770625.1 Nicotiana glauca
TGAATTAAATTGGATCTGGCCCAAAAATCTAATCCTCTCTAATTTTTCCCAATTTTAAATTCCCTTTTTCCAAAAATTAAAACTAAATTCTTAATTAAATTATAAAACCGAAATTAACCTAAAAACACTAATTAACTCTAGATCACAAATAATTAAACAAGATTAAGAAAAAATCACAAAATTTTGACATTAAACGCTAAAATACAAAATACTTTATTTTTTGTGAATTTTTCATTTTTTTCAAAACAGCTAATTATTAATTAACTACAAATTATAAAATTAAATCCTAAAATGCAAGTGCAATATATTTTTGTATTATTAATTTAACAAATAAACATGCACAGATAAATGCAAACAATAACAGAAAATACCACAAAAATCCACAAAATTGCAAACAACACAAAAATTATTATATTTTGAATTCTTTGGGAGTAATTCGTGTGAGGCAATAATCACGTGCTCACAGCTGTCCCTCTTTGCCCGTAAATACAAAGAGTTTTTGTGCAAAGACAAAGTGAGCGGATACGAGCAATTTTTGCCCGTTTGAACACTCAATGTAAAGCATTTTTTGAAAGATTTGACCGAACCTCTACTTCAAAGGTTTCCTACATATCCTTGACTAAAAAGGAATCAGGTCAATGTAGTTCGGAAAGTTTTGGTAGCTAGGACTACCATGAAGCACTGATTTTATTATTACTGTTGCTGCTGCTACTGCTTACTGACCTCCTTATTACACCGTGATAAAAAATAAAGAAGGTAGACTAAGCTATAGTTTATGAATTACAAAGATCTATTTTCAAACTTGTTCTTACGACTATTGTTGCCTCGTCGACTTGTATTTCCTTCGAAATTCCTTTGTTGTTATCTTGCATCGAATTCTTGAGATGCTCTCCCCTCTTGTCAGTCGGATACCTGATTGTTGATCTTGAATTGCTTCCTCTCTTCCTATGAAACTCGAATTGTTTTTCTTTCGAAACTTGAATCCTCTTCTTCTGACCATTGTTGCCTTCCCTTGGTTTTCCAAGTGGATTTTCGCTTCTTGTTTTGAATTGTATTCCCTTTGTTCTCCAGGGGTGCCTGACTTCTTAACTTGAATTGTTCTCCTCTGTTCTCCAGGCAAGCTCCTGGCTGCTGAACTTGAAATGTATTCCTCTGTTATACAGGCGAGCTCCTGACTGCTGAACTTGAAATGTATTCCTCTGTTATACAGGCGGGCTCCTGACTTCAAAACTTGAAATATATTCCTTTGTTATACGGGCGGGCTCCCGACTTCAAAACTTGAATGTATTCCTCTGTTATACAGGCGGGCTCCCAACTTCAAAACTTGAATGTATTCCTCTATTATACGGGTGGGCTCCCGACTTCAAAACTTGAATGTATTTCTCTGTTATACAGGTGGGCTCCTGACTTCAAAACTTGAATGTATTCTTCAGTTATATGGGCGGGCTCCCGACTTCAAAACTTGAATGTATTCCTCTATTATACGGGCGTGCTCCCGACTTCAAAACTTGAATGGATTCCTCTGTTATACGGGCGGGCTCCCGACTTCAAAACTTGAATGGATTCCTCTGTTATACGGGCGGGCTCCCGACTTCAAAACTTGAATTTATTCCTCTGTTATACGAGCGGGCTCCCGACTTCAAAACTTGAATGTATTCCTCTGTTATACGGGCGGGCTCCCGACTTCAAAACTTGAATGTATTCCTCTGTTATACGGGCGGGCTCCCGACTTCAAAATTTGAATGTATTCCTCTGTTATGCGGGCGGGCTCCCGACTTCAAAACTTGAATGTATTCCTCCTAATCCCGTGTTGTCTTCCCTGTTCTTCAGATGGGTGCCTGACTTCAACAAAAATAAAAGGAAATTTTTTGCCCTAATTTGATAGCTGAGTGCATCTGTGAGTGTTATCTGAATCATGTTACTAAACACTTTTAACAATTTTAAAAGCTATGTCCCATTATTTAGGTGAGTCCTGAACATCTTTTGGTAAATTACTTGTTTCAATACTACATCTTTCTCCTGCTGCTGGGTCTTTTGTTGTTGTTTTCCTCTTTATTTTTTTTTTTCAAGAAAATTTTAAGGTTACATCCTATTATCCAGGAGGGTCTTGACAACTCCTAATTCAAATTGGGTAAAAAGGTGAAAAAAGATGGTGTTTCCTCTTGGGGAAAAAAAGTGGAAAACATGGTGTTTCTTCTTGGGGAAAAAAAGTGGGAAAAAATGGTGTTTCTTTGGGTGAATTTGTGTTAAATTGTGGTACTCATGCTTATTTTAACTTTTAAATTGAATCCCATTTTTCAGGAGGGTCCTGAGAATTTACGGTCATACTTGTTTGGTGTTTGCCTTTCCTTACGTTGGGTTTCTCCGAAACAACCGAGATTTCTGCCCCTATTTCAATTAAAGAAAAATCACGGTTTAAAATATGGTAGTTGGTTGTGATACTCTAACTGGGGATGGCTTTTTCTTCGCTACTTTCCATACTCCGTTTTGTCCGACTGCGTTAAACTTGGTTGAAAATTTCTAACCTTCTGACAGGTCCTTAGCTGCAGGATTCCTGACTGTTGTTTTCACTTCTAGTCTTCTTATCTGACCCCAATATCTCCCATGACAACTAATTTCCACTCGAAGACCTAGCCTGTTTATTAACCACTTTCTCTATCATCCGTATCACCTTTTCTGCGTTTAGACCCAATATTCTCTATTTGTTGCATTGATCATGAACCGGCATATACTCGACCTTTGTGTCTCCATGAATCCTGAGTCACGTCCATTCCAAACACTCCATGTGTATGTTGTTCTTTCTTGACTTAAACTACTGGCCTTGGCCTGGAGGCCTGTTGCTCCTTCATTTGACATGATAACTGATTTCCATTCGAAGACCCTGCTTATTCCTTGACTAACCACTTCCTTTGTAAACCTTAACCCAGAAAATACCTCTCTTTGTCCGTACCCAATACCTTCTATCTGTTGTATTTCTCCTGGACTGACATCTACCAAACCTTTGTGTTTCACCTGATCCCCAAATTATATTGATTGTTACCAACTTCAGTGCGCATGTTGCTTTTCCCTGATCTAAACTAATGGCCTTGGCATTGAGGTCTATAACCTTTGATTTCTGCTCGGAAATACCTTGCTTGTCACTGGTCCACCCTTTTTGTCAATTTTATCACAGAATATACCTTTGATCCATTCATCCAACCCCCTCCATCTGTTGCATTCTCCATGAATTGATATGGACCCAACCTTTGTATTTTGCAGGGATCCCAAAGCATGTTGATTATTACCAGCTTAGTATGCTTGTTGTTCTTTCCTTACTTATGCCACTTTGATGTACTAGCCAGATCGCGTTTTGTACAATTGAAAAGATGATGGCAAATTTTGAAATCATTTCTCACTTGTTCTAACCAGACAGACTCAGGAAGAAGAAGTGGACAAGAAAAAGGAATAGAGTGAAGGACAAAAGGAAGAAGATGGTTTCTAACAAGAAAAACTACAAGGTAGAAATCTATCGGATCTGGATACTAACTCTAATGACCGTGACATACGCTTGCGGCCTATTCTGTTAAGAAATTCTGATGTTCAGCTCTTGTCGTACCTTTTTTCGTGAAACGAGACTTCCATGCTTCGTACATCCAATTTGATTCACAATCCTTATTCGACTTGTAGTGCTTGAAGGGTTTTCACTATCAAGCCTCTCTCATTTTGGTCTTTAACTTAACTTACAGTCGCCTCAAGGTGCCCGTTGAGGTTTTCACCAATGAGACTCTCTCATTTTGTTTCTTTTATTCTTCTCAGCTTTCGTTGCCTTACGGTGCCCATGAGGGTCTTCACCAATAAGACTCTCTCATTTTCATTATTTTTCTGCTTGGAATGGAGTGTTGTCCCTAGCATGAATTATCTTTATCTGCTCGACTTGGCATCTTTTGAAGACTGATCAGAAGGTCTTTCTTTGGACCGTAACGTGGGCTTTTGGATAGGATTAGAAAGAAAGGGTATTAAAGGCTCAAAATAAATCAACATGGGTTCAAAATTACAACCTTCGGAACTAGATTTCTTTACAACAACCACAACTTCTGCCCCGGTTTCTTGCTTGGGGATCTTTTGATTTTTTTTTCATTATGACCGAGCTGTGAGGCTGCCTACGTATCCTTAAAGGAATCAGGTCAAACATAGCTCACACAGAATTCCTTGTTGTTATAGTTTTTTTTTTCTTTTCACTTATTATTATTTTTGTTTTTTTTCTTTTTCTTTTTCTTTTTCTTCTCTTTTTCTCTTTTTTTTTCTTTTTGTTGTTTTGTCGTTCTTTTTTTTTTCTTTTACTTATTTTTTCTTCTTTCTTTTCTCTCTTTTTACTTAGCTTTCACGCTTGTGTTTCTAATTTTTGCTACTGATTCCGAAAGAGGGGTATGAAAGAAAGCAAATAAGGCTCAAAGGGGTAACAAAGGATAAAGTGTTTAGGTAGCAGAACAAAATGCCTTCGTCATTCCAATCTTCAAAACATGCCAAGCACAAACAACGCGATTAAACAAACATTTATGACATCTTCTGATTGTGCTAGACTTGATAGCTATATCCACACATTTGCTTTCTTCATCTGTTAAATGCAAAACACCATTTTGCAACACTCTCACTTTCATTATCACGAACGACCCTTACCAATTCGGGCAAACTTGTGGCATGAAACATAAGGTTTCTTTATGTTCTATCAGCCCCAGTTTCATAGGGTTCAGGCTTCAAATGATCTCAAAATGTCCAAATCTGTTCTTATTTCCCTCAAGTGCCCCGATCATCTCTCAATTGCTTCATGATTAACTTTTAAAATTAGACCTAGAACTAATCTTTGGATTGTTTATAGAATTAAATAGAGCAAGTTCTTGAACCAGGGCATCGAGGAACGGAATCGCAATTAGGATAGACATATACCTAATAGCCTTGCCTGGTTGAAATATAGGAACTGTAAACACATTCTTATTTATCTTAATTCCATAGACATATAGGCATTGAGTTAATTTAAATAGGCGAGTAAGGAGTCGAAAGATCCTTATGAGCATTATCAACCTTGTCAATCAATAACTCAGATAAATCAATTAGTTATTTTAAGCCAAGAACGCGGCATGATTGTTACCTAACCCGTGACCCTGGAATATCTCCCTCTATTGGTTGTTAATCGAAATTACTGTTTGTTTGGTTGATTATTCTAGTTATTTTAGTAATTGATATTTTTAGGTAGTAAATTAGAGACAACTATATTTTGTGAGAAATATCTTGGATCAATAAGTTAATTTAGTTTGAATCAGTCAAAAGTTAATCACAAGTTTTCATGGGAACGATACTCTACTCACTACTTTATTACTTGACGATCACGTGCACTTGCATGAGCGTTTTGATCGCAACATTATGTTCCTTTTAGGTTCTGTGGTAATATAGCATTGCATAATATTTTTTACATTCTTATACACCTTATATTATAAGAATGAATAACAAGGTGTCTAATTACTTCATCATATTATCCTATTTCTCATGTTTCTGTTGGAAATTTTCTTTTCTCACAAAAATTCTGCCTTTTTATTTCGATATTTCACTTAGCTACACTTGCAAGCGACAGGTAACTTTGTTTACATTTTTTTTGGCCTATTAGATAAGGTTAATTTCTTCTAGCTAACTGCTTACTATGTTGAGACTTGTATTTATGGTGTAGCATGATATTTTAATAGTATTTATATTGTTCTAACAAGTCTGTATTGATCGATATGGAACACACGTGCAACGCACTTATTAAAAAACTTGTTGATATATAAGTTTAAATTAGGTTTAAATTTCAGGAAGAACCATCATCTCTTCTTTCTTTTCCTTCCTTTTATTTACTGGCTCAATTTATTTTAAAAATATTCCAAACAAAAAGTGTATAAATATGATTGTATTGCAAAAGTATTTATTCATACAAGTGTTTATCCTAAACGAAGTAATTAAAATTTAGAAGTCTCAAAATTAAAGTGTGATGAATACGCATCATAATTAAGTAACAAAAATATTTATGAATTATATATATCCAGTAGTCAGTATTTGATATAAACACTCGATACTAGTAAGTTTTTTCATTAAAGTTACAATTGGAATTGCAACTAATAGGTTCCAATGAAATGATTGCAAGTTTAATTTGCAACTCCACTCCTTAGGTACATGATTCAAGTTGGATCGATTTTTTATTAAAATTAAAACCATACTAGTTTACTATGTTTATTTTAATTGGCTTGATTTGATACCATGTGTCACGATCCAAATCTCATTTGGCCATGATGACACCTAACCTAAGCAGCTAAGCAAGTGATCCAACACGAATATGATCCACACTAGAAGATATCATATACAGTCAGACCTCTCTATAATAGTCTTGTTTGTTCCGAATATTTTCGGATATTATAGCGAAGTGATGTTATAGAGAATATATATTATAACATAACATGAAAATTGGTTGCGAAAAAGTTTAGTTTTTATAGTGAAGTGTTGTTATATAGGGATGTTGTTATAGAGAGGTCTGTGTGTAATGAGAAATAAAATGTGTTATTAATATAAACTATCTCAAGAACTGATGTCACAAGTCTTCGTCGACTAAGAAATGGAATTTACCATTGGAATGAAGAAAATACATTACCTGTTTAAATATACATAAATAGAAATACAAGTTCTAATCTACTATGAATAGCTCAGCTCTAATATTTGCACGCAAGAAGGTGCAAAAATGCAGTATGAATATAACCGCCCTGATATACTCAATAAGTGTCAAGACTAACCTCAACAAAGTAATTTTAACCTATGATTGATTTTTTACCGAATCGTGAACACCCCTGACATACGATCCATCTCACCCCAAATAAAAAAGTTATTAAAGAAAAATTTTAGGCCCCGTTTGTCCTAAAACAAATCCTTTTTTTCAAATTCTTTTCTTCCAAAAATGTGTTTGTCCATAAAATTTTACAAGTTTTTGGAAATTTTTCGTAAATGAGTTTTTCAAAAACTTTTTTCCCCACTAACAAAACTTTCATATTTTTCAAGTGAAATCCATGTCCAAACATAATTTTAAATTTCAAATACTATTTTTTTTAAAAAAAAAAATTATAATTTTTATGTCCAAACGCATACTTAATTATTAAACTTTAGAAAGAGTAAAAAGAATTATTGAGAAAGTGGGATGGTTTCCCGGAAGTCAGTTAACAGAAAAGCTCAAACAAAGCCAAAAGGAAGAAGAGGCTCTATTATTTCACGTCCATTGTCCTTATTCTTCTTCTTCATTTTCATTCTTGGACGTGTACAAAATAAAGGATCATCTTTTTCAAGCTTCTCAAATGTACATGTAAATTGTATTCTTTCTCTTCTATTATACCTTTACATGTTTTTTTTTTAATAACAGCAGAGGCGGATCCAGCACATAAACAATAATGGGTATAATTAGCTAGAGCCGAGTCAGTAGCGGAGCCAAGAATTCTAACATGGGGTTCAAGAATATACGTAAATGTCACACCTTAGATTTGAACCGATATGCTTCTATTTCGAGGGATTCAAAAAAAAATTAATTTTTTTTAACCTATTTATGCAGCATAACTTTTCGACGATTCATTGCATGTCGCTCTGCTACTGACTCGAGTTATATATATGCATGTAGAAATTTTTTTTTTAAAATTAAAAAAAATGTTTGTATATGTGAAAAGGTGAAACCATTGCATTTATGTATATCTAATCAAAGTAACATGTCACAGTCAATCAAGAGAGTTAAATCAATCAAGAGAGTTAAAAAAATTTTTAATAATACAAAATTTGATTTGCTTGCTGCACAGTTTTTTTTTTTTTCTGGCATTATTATATTAGATTCTGTTTTTTGTGCTCCTTTTGAGTGTTTAAGATATTTGCAAATCTAAATATTGTGAATGCTTAGGATAATATTGTTGGCCTATGATTTGGTCTCCTTCTTGTTATTATTTTTGTTTTTCATCAATTTTCTGGTTCTTATGATGCTATTATTATTTCTATGGTTTCTATTACTGATACTGATATATTGTATCTTTTCGTCTTCTTGAGCCGATAGTCAGTCGCAAACAGACTCTCTACTCCCTCGGGGTAGGAGTAGGGGTAAGGTCTACGTACACACTAACCTCCCTAGACCCCACTTGTGGGATTTTACTGGATCGTTGTTGTTGTTGATTTGGTCTCTTTGATCCCAAAATGCAGTCCTGATGTAACATTCTTGGCTTTATTCTGCTAAAAAGATTCATTTGGATGTTTACTTCTGTTTGTTTCCCTTATCAAAAGAGATACATACATTTATATAGTTGAACATTAGCTTGTTTACGCTAGTTGGAGTCATGTTTTGTCTTTCTACCAACTTTTAGCTCAAGATAGTCTAATGACTATTTCAGAATTTTCTTCACCATTTTAGTTTAAATAATTCTAAGTACTGACCTTTGATTTGGTGGCTTTTGATTCAACAGAATATTCAAGGAGTATAAGTTAGGGGATCAAGTTGAAGAAGGCGATTCTTGATAACTACAGGCTCGAGGGGCCTTTTGGTTTTCAATTGCCTAGTCGATGAGAGTTAAGTTTGATTGGAGGCGGATATTCCACCTATATTGTCAATCGTTCCTTCAGGGATATACTGAAGGGGCCGAGTGGTCAAAAGCAGCAGAGACTGTAAGTCTGTTGAAGTTTTTCTAGGTAGATTTTATGTTAAGACTTGGGAGAAGAGAAAAGAGATATTCGTTAGAGTAGATTATAACGTTTAGCAATGAGGTCCTTGAATGTGGAGAAAAGATGGATATTTCCTCTAGTTATGAGCTCACTTGTGTCGATTTTCCTTCTTGCTACCTCTTTCGACATGGGCCTCATTTCTTCATTGCATACAATCAATTCAGTTTTCTCAATTTTCCCATCTCATGTTATAACAAATCAAACTGGCTTGTATTTAGCCGAAGCAAAGATTAAGCAAACTCCAAGTCCTCCTCCTCCGCCTCCGCCTCCTCCTCCTCCTGCTGCTCCTCCTGCACCGCGTTTTGCTTATTTGATATCTGGATCAAAGGGTGATTTAGATCAACTTTGGCGAACACTGAAGTCACTGTATCATCCGCGGAATTATTATGTTATTCACTTGGACCTAAAATCATCGGTAGAAGATAGACTAGAGCTTGCTTCTAGAGTTGCAAAAGAACCTGTTTTTGTCAAGGTTGGGAATGTACACATGATTAAAAAAGCAAATATGGTGACTTATCGCGGTCCAACTATGGTCTCTAACACTCTTCATGCCGCGTCTATTCTCCTGAAGAAATATAAGCATTGGGATTGGTTTATTAACCTTAGCGCGTCTGATTATCCTCTACTAACTCAAGATGGTTAGTTCTCTTGTTGTTTAGCAAATATTTTTTGGTCCATTTTCTGCTTCTTTACTTGAAGATGTTATATGATTTATTCATTTGCTTTTCAGATCTTCTTTACACATTTTCTCAAGTAAAACGCGAGTTTAGTTTCATTGAGCATACAAGCAGGCTGAGATGGAAAGAGTATGTTTCTCCTTTTTCCTGAGTTTCTCATTTTGTGCTTTGTTTGTTTTCGCAGTTCATTCTGTAGTTTTTATGTCATTCTACTTATCCTTCTGCAGGTCACAAAGGGCAATGCCGCTTATTATAGACCCCGGGCTATATCAGAATACTAAATCTGATATATTTTGGGTCTCGCCAAGGCGAACTCTTCCCACGGCCTTTAAACTCTTTACCGGTTAGATATCATAACTAAATCTGCATAACTTGGTATTCTTGAAGGTGTTTGCTGATGTTTATGCTTCACAAATGCAGCTCAGCATTGACAAAATGTATTTCAATGCTTAATCCAAAATTTTTATGGCTTTTTTTCCCTTAGAATTGAAAATTGGCCATGACCGTGGAATCAGCCACTGATGCTTCCATCAGGGTAGTCTACACTTCCCCGGACCCTGCATAAACACGGGATGCTTTGTGTACCGGAACTCTACTATTTTGTTTGTTAAAACATCATATATTAAACAAATTTACCAATCTTATGGAGAAAAGGAAATGAACTTGTCATGTTCTGACCTTATGATGTGGTATATCTAGGAACAACTGTGTTGCTTAGATTCTCGAAAATATAATTGGGTGCGTGTCGGATCCTCCAAAGTAGTGTATTTTTGGAGGATCCAACATGGGTGTAGCAACATTTTGGAGTATAGCACATCTGCACTATCTGCCAGGACCATAGTTGTCCACTATTCCTTCTTGCTATTATACATAATATGAACTGCGCCTTAATTCCGGGCAAATTGGGGTCAACTATGTGAAGCAGTATATCTAGGAACTGCTATGTTGCTCGGACTCTCGAAAAATATCGCCAGATGCGTGTCGGATCCTCCAAAAGTAATGTAGTTTTGGAGAATCCGATACGAGTACGACAACATTTTGTAGAGTCCGTGCAACATTATCTAGTAGTATAGCACATCTGCACTATCTGCAGGATCATAGTTGTCCTCTTTTCCGTCTTGCTATCATAAACAAAATAAGAATTGTGCCTCAATCCCAAGCAAGTTAGCGTCGGCTATATGAATCCTCACTGACCATGTTAAAATTTTGATACAGGCTCGGCTTGGACGGTCCTCTCACGCGCCTTTGTGGAGTACTGCATATGGGGTTGGGACAATCTTCCTCGGACTCTACTTATGTACTACTCGAATTTTGTATCCTCTCCTGAAGGCTATTTCCAGACTGTTATATGCAATGCCCCTGAATTTTCTTCAACTGTTATAAACCATGACTTACACTATATTGCTTGGGATATCCCTCCTAAACAACATCCCCACATTCTTTCCCTAAATGACATTGGAAAAATGATAGCAAGTGACGCTGCATTTGCGCGCAAGTTCAACAAAAATGATCCTGTTTTAGACAGGATTGATCAAGAATTTCTACATCGCGGTAATGTTAGTTTCACACCAGGAGGTTGGTGTGCTGGAAATCCACCTTGTTCGGACGTTGGAAATCCGACTAAGCTTAGGCCAGGCCCCGGGGCGCAAAGGCTTCGACGTCTTATTGATAAACTAGTTGCATCTGCTGCTCAAAACCAGTGTAAGTAAGTAGATTTTTGTTGTACTTTTTCTGGTTCTTGATTGAAAGAGTATTATAGAGTTCATTAAAAGATCCAGTCAATAAATATATTGACATTGTTCTAAAAATTTTGTAATTGGTGGTGCTGTTTCTGGAACTACACTAGTCTAAAGAAACTGGTTCATCCTTGATGTTTGACCTCATATCTATTGTAACCGCCCAGCTCACTCACGGCTTTAAAACGCGCTACTGAGTCTAAGGCATGTCTACTTATATATCCAGCACCTCTCCTATATTTTGTCGATGTGAGATTCGCTTAGGATATCACATACGCCCCCCTTCAGGACTCAGCGTCCTCGCTAAAGTTTGCCCCATCATCGTTCAAGGTTGCACGCGGAGTGGCTCGGATACCATATATAATAGCCTAGCTCAATAGTGATATTGTCCGCTTTGGGCATTAGCCCGCACGACATTAAAATGCGTCACTAAAGACTAAGGCATGTTTGTTTCGGGCCTTGGCCAGCATTTTCCCCGTATTTTGTCTATGTCACATCGATGGCTTCTTCATCATAAGTTACAGTACTGCAGTTAGTTGAAATTTGTACCACAAAATGCCTCAAATGCTATTACTATGTAAATTTGCTTACTTTCTACACTTGTTTTTGGATATTAGGTATTTGGAAAAAAATAAATTAAATTCAAATATTCTCATGTACCTCGCGACATGCCCACAATAAAAGGTTACGATCTTCACAAGGTAAGATTTGCATACATACTATTTACTTGTAGATTATACTGAGCATATTGTTGTTGTTTAACGAGAGATTTAGTACTATAGTATAATATCCACATATAAAGGGCAGCCCGGTGCACTAAGCTCTCGCTATGAGCGGGGTCGGGGGAAGGGGCGGACCACAAGGGTTTATTGTATGCAGCCTTATCCTGCACTTCTGCAAGAGGCTGTTTCCACGGCTCGAACCCGTGACCTCCTGATCACGTAATAACAATTATCCCAGTTACGCCAAGGCTCCCCTTCAACGTACAGATATATAATACAAATTCATTTATGCCCACGCCAGAAGCATTTTTAACCAATCATAGCTTACATATATAATACATTCATTTATCCCCACATTAGAAACATTGCTAACCAACCATTTCTAACATGTACAATACATTCATTCATTTGGGTCACTTGGGCTTTTGAGGGGTTTTGTAAATGAAAAACAGTTACATATTCAAAAGTCATTAAAAATAGTTAATTTTTGGAATCCATGGCATTGTCATAGATTTTGAATTTAAAAATGTAAACTCCATCATAGTATACTTGACGAAAATCCATGACACTGTCATGGAAATTTCCAAAAAATCACGATAATCTTTGTGTTTACCCTAAAAATTGAGTAACAATTAAACTTATATTGTGGTGTAAAGGATACGTGATTTCGCATAATACCAATTGATTAACTTAAAGATAAGTGATAGGAGTTGATAAGAATGTAAAATAAATCAATGCCTGGACAGTGCCCTCGACTGATGAACCCTCGAGCTTAGTAAAGTAAGAACAATTAAAGAACAACAAGTTGATGAACCAGAGAAAAAGATAAATATTATATTGCTTTGATCTGTATGAATGTAAGGTCCTTACAAATGATGGGGACTTCCATTCATATACTAGAGGAATCCTAATTATGGTACAATTCTAAGTACGGAAGTAAATCCCATGATTGGTACAAATAACCGCTCTTGATTTGATCTATTCTGAAATTTCCGCCGTGATCTTCGGCCAGTTACGGATATCTCGCCTTTCCGTTATTGCACTTCACTCGAAGTCGGTCATATTTAGTCTCGATCTCTGCTGGCCTCGACCTCGATGGGCACCTCAATTCTTGAACTTGAAACCCCGTCTTCGTACTCTGGCCGGGTCCACTACGAGGCTAACCCTCATCGTGATTTCGGGGTCTAGGTTGAATAAAAAAAGCGGCAAGCCCGATTTTAACCGTATACAGATAATCCCCTTGTTTCTTGTATAGTAACGAGAAGAAATGAACTGAGCCTTTAATTTTGTACCTCGGCCAATTATGACGTCATCCTCGTGATGTAAGAGACGGAGGCGACCGAAGTGTCGCGTCTGCACAGTTCTTAAGATCATTAATTAGTGTCAGTTGACGGTCGGCCACTAATGCCTTCGAACCGTCATATCAAATATTATAAATAGATCATCTTCATAATTTTCTTAAACTTTACTTCCAAAATCTCTTCTAATCTTCAGAGCACTTATTCTTCTTTCAAGTTTTCCAAATCTTCAAATCTCGTTTGCCAACCTTCTCTTCAAATAACAACTTTTACCTTTTTCTTTCCCTGAACTCGTATTAAAATGGCGAAAATATCGAAAACCGTTCCTCGGAAGGAAAAAGCCTCTTCTCTGCAGCCGCCCGACGATAAAATGCTGATGGAGCCATGCATCGAAGAGTGTGTTCCTGGGTCATGCGATCTTACTTCCAACATTAAGATCGAGAAAACCTCGTCGGTCCCTGGCCGATGTGAGCCGATGTCGAGATATATATGCTCGATAACGGAGGGTGACCTGAAGCAGGTAAAAAAAGATTGCCATTGGGAAGGCAAAAAGGTGGTGATTCCGACCCCTAAAGAGGACATCACTACCCACGTAAAAGGGTTCTTGAGTGTTTGTACTTACCCTTTTACGCTGGGTCTCGTTGACCCCATTATCCCCAATTTCTGCCGCCAATACCAAATAACCCTTGGCCAAATCCATCCTTCCTTCTGGATCATTGTTTATTTGCTCCGATTCTTTGTGAGCATAGTCGAGGGGATGCTTTTTACCCTCGATCATCTCATTAGAATGTACAGCCCCCGTCTTTATCGAGGCGGACTAATAAGGCTTTAGTGTCAGGCCACCAAACTGCTGTTCTCGAGCATAGATGAGAAAGGGATCGAGGATGGATGGTCTGGTTTGTCCAAGTGAGGACTTCCGATATAATTCCGGCCAAGAAGATGCCTTTCCTTGAAGAGTGGAACATGAAGCATAAGTACAAATCCACTTATAGCTACTGTTTACCATTTTGTTTCTTTTGCCTTTCTGTATTGACATCCTTTCCTATGATGCAGTGGTTTCTTGGGTGCTCGGTGCAATCCCGATCCTTGAAGGTTGGGTTAGGAAACTGGCCTCGACCTCTTCGTACGATGAGTGCTCGTGGTGCGATTTAGCAAGGGGCCGATGGGAGGGCAAAAATCACGGAAAGCTTTTCTGTCCGTGTTTGATGCTCTTCTGTGAAATGTTTCTTGTTTATCTTTACTTGATTTCCCCCCATACAGGTCTCGGAGATAATGGTGTCATGAGGCCGCCCCCACCTAGGGAAGAGGAGGCCCCGAATCCGGCTATGGATAAGGAGAGAAAAATGGTCTTACCTTCTGATACTCCAAAGACCAAGAAGATCAAGGATCACAAATCTAAGAAAGATACCGCCGCTCTTCTTGAAAATGTGGTTCAGCAGCTACGAGATAAAGAAGAGGAGAACGAAGATGCTGACTACAAGTCGGTGGCTCGAAAGGTGAGCGCCGAGGTCCCAAAGGCAGTTGAGCCGGTGACGATTGAAGAAGTTTAGCTTTGGGCTGAAGGGATTTTGGAGGGTGGCCCGAGAAAAGTCCCAGAATCATTAGTGACCGAAGATGTCTCCTACCGTGATGGGCGATCGGTAGACGTACCTGAAGGGGCCAGTTCTAAGGCCCTTCAAAACGAAGAGAACGCCCCAAGTGATCTGCTTGGTGTAATAAATATTGACAATTCACCGTCTCTCCCTTCATTTCCGAGGACAACTTCGTGACGCCCAGGCCATGGGGAACCCCGAGGTGAGAATGACCCACGAAGGGGAAGACTTTTTCTGTGGCTGCTTCACGGGGGTCGAAGAGACTTCTGATCTGGGCGATGCATCTAGTATCTTCAATGAAGCCCATCGACTTCTGAGTCAGGTAAGACTTAACTCTTTTTATTAATATTTGTCTTTATTTTTTCTCGTCTGATTTCCTTTCCTTCTCCATAGGCTTTGACGCTTCATCGGAAAGCGTTTCTAAATCCTAGGCAGAGCTGGACCGATGTGAGGCCCGATCTCCAACAGCTTTACGGAGGATAGGGCTACCCCAAAATTCCTTACTGAGCAAAAGGAAGAGGAGGTCAAGGGCCTTAGAGCTGAATTGGCAATAACTCATAAAGGGCAAACCGACTTGATTGAGCAGGTAATTAATTTTGAAATCTCGTTTTATTAATTCGAAGACGACAGCTAACACTTCAATCTTGCAGGTCCAGCAGAAGGTCGAAAAGATCGAGCAACTTCACAAGGAGGCCAAGATGAAGGAGGCAGAGACCTTGGGGTGGAAACAAAACATGGGCCGCCTTGCCTCAGAGAAAGACACTGCTCGGGCCCAGCTATCTTCGGCCGAACGTCAACTCCAAAGCATGAAAGAGGAGAGCTTGGCTCGAGCTAAGAAAATCAAGAATCTCGAGCCTCGGTTGGTTGTTGAGCTTGTGAAGTAGAAAGAATAAAGGCCAATGCGGAGGCGGTCGTGGCCATCTATCGAGCTGATGCTGAAGGCGCTCATGCTCGAGGAGAGGAAATTTCCGATGCTGCTCAGGTTCGATGATTCTTCACTGCGGAGCATGCCAAGTCCCAGTCCTGGAGAGAGACTCTCGAAGAAATTCATGCTCGTGGTTTTGACCTCACTGCCGATATCGAGAATGCAAAAGTGCTCGAGACCGAAGCCAAAGCTTTGATCTCTGTTGATGATGACTCCGGGAGCGCAAGTGGATCTGAGAGCGGAGAAGATGAAGATGGAGCTCCCCGGGAAGATTAGGCAATTAGAATTTTTTCTTCTTTTTTGGATTTTTTGTGTAAGACCCTGAGTGGTGTTTGTATATATGAAAGATCCTTTTTCTTTCCGATTTGTCTCTTTTTTCTGTTTCGTGAAAACTCTATTTTGCTTTCGCCTTATGATAATTCTGATATACTTTCGGTCTTGTGAGAAATTCAAATTGCTATAGTTTCTATAATCGAGTGAGTACTTACTCGAACTCAGAGTAGAAAAAAAAAAGCCTTACATTTTTTGGTTAAGCGAGAGTGGGTCCTCGATCTCAACAATGTAATGGCCCTTAGGCTCTTGAATCTTGCTGATATGGCCTCAAAAGAGTGGCTTTTCCCCTTTTTCGGCTTAAAAGTTTAATCATATAAAAATTTGTTATGCCTTAGTGTAAGATAAATCTGTACCCATTAGGATTCAGTGTTATCGAAAAACTTTGTTATGCCTTAGCATAAGTTTGTTCAATTTGGTACCTTTTAAGGTTTTCGAGGGTTGACGTTATCGAACCCCTATGTAAATTTGCTAAGGGTAGACCTTTTTTACCGATTTTATGAAAATACTCCGAATCATGTTAGTTTGGACGTAGCCTTTAACTTGATATTTTCCCATTGCGCTTGTTTCTCGATTACACTTCAAACTTTTTCGAAGTATCAGTCCCCGAGTGGGGTGACCATAGCCTATAAAATTGAGGGTCGCCTTTTTAAGGTCTTAAGATTTCGAAATTTAATAATTCGAGCATGTCGATTTTTGGACGGCAACCCCCGAGCATGGGGTTAATTGCTTGAGCTTTAGTTGTGATTAGCTCTTGAGTCGGTTTTTGTAATATATTGTAAGTACGAAACTGTAAAGTAGAATCTCACTAAGGCCTGGAAAATCTAATAAGGAAAGAGTACTTCTTTCAATAGATCATTCATGTGTACATGTTTTGTCATTAGGGCTCGGGCAATCTACATGGGCACGATTCATTTGACCGTTTGGCCCTTTACAAAATTTTCATATCGAGACCTTGTTGACACGAAGCATCTTAATTAAAACAATAACATCCGAGGGTGATGCCCCCCAGTATTCGAGGTGGATTGTATAGAAGCCTCGGATAATGTTGGATTGTCCCCGGGTAGCACAAATAATTGTTGCCTTGTTAAAAACCTTGAGGGGTAAAACCCACTTTGGACAAAAACCGATTTAAGGAAAAATGAGTGCAACACGTGCTTTAAAACCTGAGATCCTTGTATTGAAGAATTTTCCGATGCCTTTGATCGAACACCTGTAACAAGTTAGTATCGAATATAAACGAAAAAGGGAGAGAGTCATACCTTAGCAATAATATCATTTGAGGAGTGATATGTTTCAATTATTTGGCAGTTGTTCGTCGTTCATCGCGCCAAGCTTATAAGATCCCTTTCTGAAGACACCGAGGACCTGATATGGTCCTTTCCAATTTGGGCTGAGTTTTCCCTCGTTTGGATCTCGAGTGTTGAGGGTGACTTTTCTCAGAACTAAGTCCCCTATTTTAAAGTGTCAAAAATTGGCTCTTCGGTTATTGTATCTTTCGATTCGCTATTTTTGGGTGGCCATTCGAATGAGGGCGGCTTCCCATTTTTCATCTAGAAATTTGAGGCTTGTGTTCATAACCTCATGATTTTATTTTTCTATTGTGTATCAAAACCTGATGCTTGGTTCCCCGACTTCGACCGGGATTAGAGCTTCGGCGCCATATACTAAGGAGAACGGTGTTGACTCTGTACTGGACTTTATCGTTGTCCGATATGCCCAAAGGACTTCGGGCAAAATTTCTCTCCATTTCCCCTTAGCGTCATTAAACCTTTTCTTTATGTTCTAAATGATGGTCTTGTTCGTTGATTCGGCCTATCCATTCCCACTAGGATGATATGGCGTCGATAATATCCTTTTTATTTTGTGATCTTTGAGGAACTTTGTTATTTTACTGCCGATAAATTATTTTTCATTGTCGCACACTATCTCGGTGGGTATTCCGAATTGACATACGATGTGATCCCAGATGAAGTCTATAACTTCTTTCTCTCCGACTTTCTAGAAAGCATATACTTCAACCCATTTAGAGAAATAGTCATTCATAAATAAAATGAAAATAGCTTTACCCGGGGCCGATGGAAGAGAGCCGACGATATCCATTCCCCATTTCATGAATGGCCATGGAGATAGGAATGAATGAAGCCGCTCCCCGAGCTTATGAATCATCAGTGCATTCCTTTGGCATTTGTCATATTTTCGAATAGATATCTTTTTCCATTACCCTGCTCTGATTTTGTGAACCAGTGATTCGGCACCAAAATGGTTCGCGCAAGTGTCCTCGTAAATTCCTCGTAGGACGTAGTCGGTGTCTCCCGGACCCAAGCATATTGCCAATGGTCCATAGAACATCCTTCTATACAATGTTCCATCTTCGGCCAATGTAAATCGTTCAGCTTTCGTTCACAGAGTCCTCGATTACTTAGGGTCCTATTCTTTAGATAATCAATATATTTGTTCCTCCAATCCCAAGTTAGGCTTGTGGATTTTATTTTGGCGTGGCCTTCTTTACCACCGACTTTGAAAGTTGTACGACAGTCCCCGAGCTAATTTCATCATCTTCGACTGATGACCTCAAATTTGCAAGGGCATCGGCCTCACCATTTTGCTCTCGAGGTAAATGGTGTAGGGTCCATTCTTTGAACCGGTGTAGGTTACCTGCAATTTGTCCAAGTACCTATGCATTTAATCTTTTCAAACCTCGAATGTTTTGTTGAATTGTTTAACCACGAGTTGGGAATCACACTTGGCCTCGATGATCTCTACTCCCAAACTTTTAGCCAGCTCAAGACCTGCAATCATGGCCTCAAACTCGGTCTCATTTTTAGTTAACTTAGGGTTTTTGCTAGATTTTCTTATCGTATTACCTGTGGGTGGCTTCAAAACGATACCTAGCCCGAACCCTTTCACATTCGAAGCTCCATTTGTAAAAAGGGTTCACACCCCTGAGGATGTACCTGGATTTAATAATAGTTCCTTTTCGACTTCGGGCACGAGGGCTAGTTTAAAGTCGGCCACGAAGTCTGCTAAGATTTGAGACTTGATGGCTGTTCGGGGTTGATACTCGATATCGTACCCACTGATTTCGATGGCCCATTTGTCCAGTCGGCCCGAGAACTTGGGCTTGTGCAAAATATTGTGAAGGGGATAAGTGGTTACAATACAAATTGGGTGACATTGAAAATACGGTTTTAATTTCCTAGAGGCACTTATTAGAGCAAGCGTTAGTTTTTCTAAGTGTGGGTACCAAGTCTCTGTTTTACCCAAAGTTCGGCTAACGCAGTAAACAGAAAATTGCGTATCTTGCTCTTCTCGAACTAGGACACCATTTACCGCGAACTCCGAGACTGCCAAATATAAGAGTGTGAAGCAATGGTGGGCTTGAAAGATCGCTTTAATTCTTCCAATGCATGTTGGAATTCCGGGGTCCAAGTGAAAATGTTCTTCTTTTTGAGCAGTGAGAATAACCTGTGACTTCGATCCGAAGACCTCGAGATGAACCGGCCTAAAGTGGCTATCCGTCCTGTTAACCTTTGTACATCCTTAACGTTGTCCACGACTGTGAAAGTCTTCGATTGCCTTGATTTTATCGGGGTTGATCTTGATCCCCCGACTTGACACCATAAAGCCAAGGAACTTGCCGGAACCGACCCCGAATGCGCATTTCTCGGGGTTGAGCTTCATGTTGTATTTTCATAATATGTCAAAGGTTTCCTGCAAATGTGCCAAATGGTCCTCTACGTGTAGGGACTTAACTAGCATGTCATCAATATAAACCTCCATTGATTTACCTATTTGTTCTACGGACATTCGGTTTGCTAGGCGTTGATAGGTAGCACCAGCATTTTTTATCCCAAACGGCATTACATTATAGCTATAAGTACCATACTTAGTGATAAATGACGTATATTCCTGATCCTCCGGGTTCATTTGTATTTAGTTGTACCTAGAGTAGGCATCGAGAAAGTTGAGGGTCTCGTGGTCGGCCATAGCATCGATCATGTGATTGATATTCGGTAGAGGAAAAGAGTCCTTATGGCATGCTTTGTTTAAGTATTTGTAGTCTACACACATTCTAAGTTTATTCCCCTTTTTGGGGACTACAACTACGTTTGCTAACCATTCAGGATATTTTACTTCCCGGATGGATCCTATTTTGAGAAGTTTGGTTACCTCGTCCTTGATGAATGCATGCTTTACTTCAGACTGTAGCCTTCTCTTTTGCTTTACCGGCCTGAACTTGATGTCCAAACTCAATCGATCCATTCTGCATCCTCATCGTTGAAAGATAGGGTATCTTCTGGTAAGTAGTCCCAGGTACGCTTCTCCCTTATGATTGTGACTTTGGTGCATTTAAATGTCGGGCCCTGAGGGGTATCGACCCCACCGACGATCATATGAATTATGTGTTGCGGTTCCTCCTGTTCGTTTTTCCTGTTTGCACCCCTGTCTCTAAAGTGATTTTTTGCTCGGTCACTCAAGAACTCTCGAATATGACCTTCGTTGAATAAACAAGCTACCTTCCCCCTTAATTGTTTGCAGTCCTCGGTTCTGTGACCATGGGTTCCATGGTACTTCCGCATTTGATTTGGATTCCTTTGAGCTGGATCGGTCTGAAGGGGTCTGGCCACCTAGTATCCTTGATTCGTCTAATAGCTGACACAATACCTGAAGCATCAACGTTGAAGTTATATTTTGATAGCCGTGATGATTCCTTGGACTCAAGATGCTTATCGAAACTACTCTTACTCATGAGCCCTCGGGAATTTTGACCTCGGTCATTCCTTCGATCATTTCGAACAGGATTACATCATGATCCGTTGTTTCTACGATCTGTGTTATATGTTTGGTCCCGATCTCTGTTCGATGGGGCTCTCTGTCGATGTCTGTGAGCACGTGATTTTTGCCCCAAGCAAATTATTCCAAAAATATATATACAAAAATGATTTTTGCGTGGAAACTTGTTGATAATTGTGTGAAAATATCTGGATTTGTTTTTATTATTGAAAAAAAATAATAATAAAGCAAAGAAAATCAAAACAAAATACCATTTTTTGTATTAATTAGAAAATATCAAAAATAGAAATTAATTACTCTTTAATTCTAGAAAATCCGAAAATTAAAAGGAAATATAAGGAAAATACAAAGAATAAATACAGGAATAATACAAAAAAATACAAAAAAGAAAATAAATAAAAATACGAAAATACAAGAAAATACAATGTATGAATACAAAAATGCAATACAACGAAAATTGGGCCAAAAAAATAATTCAGTGGCCCAAGTGATATAACACCCAGGCCAAGCCCAAAATAATATAGCCGGTCCGCCCATACATAACCCAAACGACGCTGTTTTAAGTGAGCAGATCTGGGCCGTTAAAATTCTTGATCAAACGGCTAGAGATGCAGGCCCTCTTTTAAACCAAACGACGACGTTTAAGTCGTCAAATCCTGACCGTTCGTTTAAATAATCCAAAGGCCAGGATCAGATCATCATTAATCCAAACGACGTCGTTCTTGGGCTAATTGAATCTGAACCATTGGTTCATTTGATCCAACGGTCCCAGATCCTCCCAAGCTTTTAAATATACAAACGTTACACATTTCATTCATTATGTATATCTTCGTCTCTAATATTAAAACCCTAGCCGCCCTAAGTTTCTCTCAACTGCC
>MU707438.1:7848-30329 GCA_026770625.1 Nicotiana glauca
ATTTCATTTCACCCTTTCTTCCCCGTCCAAACCCTAGCCGCCCTTTAATCCTCTCCAGAACCCCGCCGGAACCCTACCGGTGGGAGACACTACCTTTACCAATCACCCCACCATTAACACCCTAAAACCACCTCAGCCTCCTTATTCCACCCCTCCATTCCTTTTTCCTCGAATCTTCCCCGTTTGTCTCGAATATCTCAAATAGTGTCACTGGAACCCTAACTCCGACGAACACAAGTTCACCCAAATAAACCCAAAATTACACCCTACCATCTCCTCGTTACCCTCAATCCGTTTGTGAAGGTTTTAGGCCTTAAAGTTCACTGGAGAAGTTCAAAGATGAATTTGAAATTTCTCCAGTGACCCCAAAATTCAAGAAAAGACCGTAAAAGGCTTGCTGGATGACAGAATTGGATTATTAAAAGAAAAAGAAGAAAAAGAAAAAGCAAGAGTGCCTGAGTAAACGGAAAAATAAGAAAAAGCTAAGATTTCTTCTTTCTTTCCTTCTTTTGATTTTATTTCTGTGTGTGCATGTGTTTTAATTGTTTTCTATTTTGTTTCTGTTTTTTTTAGATTACTAATTCTATTTTAGAAAAAATATATATGTTAGCTTGTAATTTCTAAGAAGGTTAATTAGATGTTAATGTTAGGACTTAATAAACGAATTTTGATTGGGTTAGACTTTTGTTGGTTGCTGAATTTCTCAATTCTATTAACTGTTAGTTCTTAAAATTTTTAATTCTGATATGTGTTAGAAATAATTGTTGTTTTGTTAAAATTATTACTTGTTAGTTTTAGAAATTAAATTGATAATAATTAGTTAATGTTGGTTATAGCTGTTAGTATCTGATTAATTTTGATCCTGAAATTAACTAATAGGTCAGGGGTAAAAGGGTAACAGGTAGTAGGGTCATTTGGTGAATTCAAGTCCTATTCAGGGGTAATTTGGGGTACAACAAAGGGTTTAAATGTAATAAGTCTTAGGAGGTAGGGGTATTATGGGCATAATAAAAGGGCAGTGCAGTGAATGTTGAATAGAAGTAGGGGCAAAAGGGGAATTACATTAGGATAGAATGTTCTAGATAGGGGAACATGGGTAATTCTGTATAAATAAGGGGTAATAATCGAATAACTAGAAAGAATAGGGATATAATTGGAATAAAAGGGGGACTAATGGATAATTTCAGAAGTTTGAATTTCCCTCCCTTTCAAACTCTATAAATAGACCTCCATAGGCCTCTTTCAATAAGTTTGGCAATCTGAAATCTCTCTAAAAACATTTCTGCAATTCTAGATCTCTACTTTCAAAAATTCACCATTTCCAAAACTGTAAAATACCAAAAACAGTAGGAAATCAAAACTGTACGGTTTCATTAGTTTAAATTGAAGACTGTTGATTGATTCTGTTGTGATTCTGGAGGTTAAATTGCTGCGAAAGTGTTGATTGAGTCTGTGTATTCATTTGATTACGATTTGGTTGTGGTTTGAATCTGGTGTGCTGAAGCTGTATCTGTTGATTTGTTCCTGTTACTATTGTTGTTGCTAATCTAGAGATCTAATTCTTTTCTCTCTTACGTTTCTCTGTTCAGGTACACATTTCCTTTCTCGCTCATGTAAAGTCAACTGAAATGAATTGAAGCTGAAATTTTCAAGTTTTGCTTGTATTATTATATGTTCAAACTTTAGAATGAACTTGTAATAGCATTCATTATAATCTGATTTGTAGTAAATTTAGATGTATAAGAGGACTATTAGACTGTTATTAGTATATTCGGACTGTGATAACATTTGATTTGATATAATTTCAGTAATAGTTAAAATTGAATGTAATCATGAAGTTAGTATTAGATTTGAAATAGTTTTTCTTTAGTTAACTAGTATGTAGTAAAAGTCCGGAAGAAACGTTTCACTGATTGTGTTTCATTTCTTCTTTAGCACAACTTTTGATTATTAGAAACTAATAGGTACAAATAATAGTTCTATGAGCTTTCAATTGTAACCATATTTTCAGTGATTTATAATTGAAAACGTTAGTTTGCCTTTGGTTTTAAATCCCGTTTCCCATTGATCTCTGTTTCATTAACTGTCTATACTCCATAGAAATAATAGGCAAATAAATAATCTGAATACAGAATAAAAATTGAATTTGAAGGTTCTAGTATTTTTACAACGTATTAAATGCATTTTCAAAAGCCTGAAACTAATTTCGGTTCATTCACAAAGGTCTAGTTTCAATAAATAGTTATTTAGCGTTTGGGCCTGGGCTGAATTATATAACCAACTAGTTTGCTTCATGCCTATTGTTCTGAAGTTTAATACTGCATATATCAAAAGCAGGCTCCAAGTTTGAAAATACTTTTAGATTTGTTAGTATTACAATAAATTGAAATGGTCATATAAAAAATTTAATAAGGACTTGTTTCTCTTTGCTTTAGAGACAAAAAAAAAATAAAAAATATAGTTGCTCTAGGCTTGGGCTTTTAATAATATAAATGAGATGAGCCTCGCCAAATAAAATACACAATTGCGGGGCCCTCATTAATTACTTATTAAAATACTTAGTATTCGGGATAGGCTGTTTAGCGAATTTCACGGCCTTCCTAAAAGATAAAAACACGTAGCCGCTTTAGGCGCGATTTTAAATAATATTACTTTCCTAATACGAGTATGCATTTCATGCAAACCAAATCCAAATCCAAATGTCGAGGATCCGGGTGCATTTCATGTGACGTGATCCAAAAATATATCCTTAAACGACGTTCGCTTTCTTAAATAAAATAATTTTGACAAAAAGCAGTAATTAATTCTAAAATTGCACAAATAGGACAACATGTACAAAAATCAATTTTAGCCAAATATGACAGTTGAGCGACCGTGCTAGAAACACGGAATTCGGGAGTGCCTAACACCTTCTCCCGGATTAACAGAATTCCTTACCCGGATTTCTGGTTCGCGACTGTTAAACAGAGTCAAACCCTTCCTCGATTCGGGATTCAAACCGGTGACTTGGGACACCATAAATCTCCCAAGTGGCAACTCTGAACCTTTAATAAAACGAATCCCGTTTCGATTGTCCTTAAAGTGGAAAAACTTCTTTATTACTATATCTCTTCCTGAGGTGTAGTAAAAGCCGATAAAAGCTACTAAAGCTTCTTCGAAAAAAGGAGGTGTGACACCGATCATAGACCAGATTTCCCCTTCTTCGCATTTGCGAAGAAAAGTTCACATTTGCGAGACCATAAGACCTGGGCCTTCTTCGCATTTGCGATGGGCCGTTCGCATTTGCGAACATCACTTTTGCGAACCAGGCTTCGCATTACAGGTCTGAAACACCAGTTGTTTTTTTTCAAGGGTTCAAATGCACTCACGGCTATCCAAAACTCACCCGTGCCCTCGGGGCTCCAAACCAAATATGCATACAACCTCAAAAATATCCTACGTACTTACTCATGCGATCAAATCGCCAAAATAACATCGTTTACAACGAATTAAACCTCAAAATTAATAATTCCTTCCAAGTTTTCATAAAACATTAAAATTTCCATTTCAAGTCCGAAACACGTCAAACGACGTCCGTTTTCAACAAAACTTTACAGAAAGCGCTTAAACTATATATAAACTTGTACCGGGTGTCGGAACCAAAATACGAGCCCGATACCACAGTCTTTTAATCAATTTTCATTCCCTTTTTCCTTAATAATTTTAGAAAAACAATTCCACAGAATAATTCTCTCCTCGGGCTCTAGACCTCGAAATTTGACTCCGGGCACATGCCCGAGTCCCATATTTTTTTACGGACCTTCCGAGACCGTCCAATCTCGGGTCCGGGTCCGTTTACCGAAAATGTTAACCAAAGTCAACTTTAATCATATTAATATCAAAATTCATCATTTTTCACACAGAATTCATATTTAAGCCTTCCGCCTACACGCCCGGACTGCGCATGCAAATCGAAACAAGTAAAAATGAGATTTTCAAGACCTCAAAAGCATGTAGTGGATGAGGAAATAGGTGATGACCCTTTGGGTCGTCACAAGTCAAGAAGTCGGCGCAAGACAGCAACAAAAGGATTGTTGTAAGGAAATACAAGGTGACAAGGCAACAACGGCCGCGGAACAAGTTGAAGAATAAGTCTTTGTAATTCATAGGCTATAGCTTAGCCTAGATTCTTTATTTTTCTTTTAGCATGGTGTAATAAGGGGGTCAGCAAGTAGCAGCAGCAACAACAACAGTAAACACAGCTTCATGGTAGTCCCAGCTATCAAAACTTCCCAAACTACATTGACCTGATTCCTTTTTAACCAAGGATATGTAGGAAACCTTTGAAGCAAAGGTTTGGTCAAAATCTTTCAAACAATGCTTCACGCGGAGTATTCAAACGGGCAAAAATTGCTCGTATCCGCTCACTTTGTCTTTGCACGAAAACTCTTCGTGTTTACGGGCAAAGAGGGGCAACTGTGAGCACGTGATTTTTTTCTCACATGAATTACTCCCACAAAATCAGATAAAAATTGTCTGTTTTTATTGTGTGCAATTTGGTGAATTTTCGTGATATTTTTTGTTATTATTTATATTTGTCTGTGCTTATGTATTTGTTAAATTAATAAACAATATAAAACTATGTTGCAATTGCATTTAGGATTTAATTTTACAATTCTTGAGTAAGCAGCAAATTATTTATTTTATAAAAATAAAAAAATCACAAAGAATAACGTACTTTGCATTTTAAGTGTTTAATGTCAAAATTATGTGATTTTCTTTTAACTTGGTATTTAATTATTTGTGATAATTATTATTTAGAGTTAATTAGTATTTGTGATAGGTTAATTTGGTTTTATAATTTAATTTAGGATTATTAGTATTAATTTTGGAACAATTTCCAATCCCAAAATGAATTTCAACCTGAAATACATCCAGTCCAGCCCAAAACCAACCCCAACCCAATCCGTCTCCAGCCATGATCAAAATGACATCGTTTCAGTCATTTTAATCTGAGCCGTTAAATCTCGCTCATCCAACGGCCTAAAACACGCCTCATGACCTGTTACCCAACCTCGACCCCTTCCATCAGAGACTGATCCGGTCTCAATAGTGTCTAAACGACACCATTTTATTTAGTGGATTGATCCAAGCTGTTGATCTTATTCGGTCGAACGACCTGGATTCAATCCCCATGCTAGTATATAAGGGTCCAAACGAACCCAGCCCCCCAGACCCCCCCCTCTTCACTCATCTCTCTTAGGTTCAGAGACCAAACACATGCACCACCTCACACCATCATCTGCCGCTTGCCGGAAATCACTCACGGCGGCGGACAAACCCTAATGGCCTCCACCTTAACACCAAATGTTCCCGTCAACCTCCTTTTCCCGAATACCCAAACCCTTTCCTTCGAATCACAGTGGATTATGTCGAATATTGATTTGAATCGAAAAATCCTAGCGCCACCACAAGATTCCCCGGTGGCGGCGCCATCTCCAAACTGTCCCAAATTTACACCCTAGAACCTCCGTGGTTCCCCCTTCCCCAATCTCTGATTATCTCCCTTCGAATCATCCTGGAATAACTCGAATATTAGATCAAAGATCCAACCCTAAAACCCCAAAAATCCAAGTCAAAATGCTGCAGGTGATTTCGGTCGAATGTGATGTTAATCGTTTGTTCTCTATGAGAACATACGATTAATACCAGATGTGATCGGAAATCTGAAGGTTTAAAGTTTCAAGTCCTGTTTCTTCACAGTCCGAGATATTCATTAGGTATTCTGCTTCACTCTTCTTTTATTTTATTTTATTTTTTATTTTATTCTTCTTCTACTCCTTTCTTTTTAGTTTTATAACAAGTGTTCGTTTGGTCAATGTATGCTATTATTTGTCTCTTTTTATTTTAAATTAAAAGATTGATTGTTGATTTTGTTTAGTTCACTTTGATTGTTATTTTACCTTGCATCATCATATGTTTCACCGTTTTTCTTTAAGTCTTTTCTTTCACTAGTTTTATAATTATTCTTGTCATACATGTTAGTTTTCTTTAATTAGTATTAATAATCTGTTAATAAGTCAATTTAAACTGCATTACAGCTCTTAGTTGCATTACGAGGAATTGGTCAAAATAGTTGCCCGAATTAATTCTGTTTCTAGTTTATTCTTGTCAATTCAGAACTTGGTTGATTGTGTTTTAGGTTTATAGTATGTACCTGTAGGTCCTGTTTTGGGGTTTGGATTTTAATTGGCTAACTTGACCCATGTTTTGGCCGATTTTCATGAATGTAAATAATAGGGGATTAAAAGGGTAATCAAGGTTTGTTTAATGAAAGTAATCAAGTAGGGGGCTGCTAATAAGTTTAAAGGGTAATCAACAGGCTTAGGGATTAATAATTAATAAGGGCTGCTAACAATGGTTAGGGGGCACAATAGATATATTAGTTAATAAGCACTAAGTTAGTAGGATTGTAAAAGTTAAAAGACAATTAATTGTGGAGACTACACTTTCTGATTTTAAGGCCTGAAAATCTGGATAAAAAGGGATTTGAAAAACTAATATGAGAGGACATAGAGTTTAAAAGAGGTGGACAGTTTTAGTATTCTGAAAATTGAGAGAACACAGGAAGTATTCTGAAATCAATAGACTATAGTATGAAAATTAAGAGCTGAAGCAATCAAAGTTTAAAGCTAAATGAGAGACATAGAGGATCCTATAATTTAGTAGTGGGAGTTTCAGGAATTCCTGGGTTGATTTCTGAGTTTCAACTTGGTTCACTCAAGTTGGTTTGGGAGTTTACTAATGCTGCTCTTCTAAAATCGATTCCTGGGTTTCTTGATATCATTTTTGGGCTTAAAACTGGTCTGATTGCTGCTACCTGTTGATGTTGCTAATTTCTTATTCTTTTACTTTGCTTTAATTCCCAGGTACAAGCCCTGAACCCTTTGGTGATGTAGTATCTAATTAAAGAAGTGAAATGGAAGCTCTATTGCAACTTCAATTTTGTTCTCCGCCTGCTATTCCTGTTTTGTTTTCTGTATTCATTCACAGTAGAGCTTAGTTAGGTAATTGAGTTATCATGCTGTAATTAACTCGACTGTTCGGACTGTTGAACTTTTATCGAATTATAGGTGTGTCCGATAATGGTGCTAGTTTTGATGTACTTAATGTTCACATCAAACTTAAAGTTTAGAACATGATATTTGTTCGGTAGTGTTAGTTTTAGTCTTATTTTTATTATTAGAGTATGTTGTCATGATTTGAATCTGAAAGCAATAGGTATACTCACCACGTTAAGAATTGAATGATATCTTGTAGCTTTAAAAGAACCAGCTGTGTTAATTTGTTCAAAAGTGAAATTCAAAGAGTCAATTTCAATATCAGTGCTTACGTTGTACTTCATGTTAGCTTAAGGATCCATGAACCATTTGAAATTGCTACCAAAGCCCGTATTAAGTATGTTAGTTCATCAATATGTCCATGAATTAATTAATGACTGTCAGATTCACATTTGATTGGCCTGGGTTAATACATCTTTGATTTGAATAAGTTTGGGCCTTGACTTTGTGTAAAAACCATTAGGTCCAATTGATTTTGAAATCAGTACTTTGAAGACTCAATAAAATCAGCATTAGGTTGAGGCTCATTCACGAACTCATCCGGGCGTTTGTCATTTAAATGAGATTTGAACTTAATTACATGCTAACAATCCCAGATATTGTTAGTCCATTGGATCAGCACGTTTGCTGAGTTATGGACTATTAGAGACTGCTTCAAATTGGGCTGATGATATGGCCCAGCGCTGGACAACTCTTTTACAAAATCCAATAAAAAAATTTCTCATTTTTTGGGCGAGTTCTCGAAGCCCGGTGTGCTGAAGATTGGAATCCATATTCAAGGTTATTGGTAACACCAGCTTGGGTTCTTCAAGTTAAGTAGCAAATTCGAATTAAGTAGTCCTCAATCATGAAGATCCTCTTGTTTGAATTCGGACTTGATCTTGAAGCCCGAGCCTCTTTGAATGCTCTTAATAATAATTAATTCATAATGCTAATTAATTAGTCCTTTTAGGGACAATCCTTAATATAGAATAATAGTTCCATTAGGATGCCCTTTAAAACAAAATTGAGACTGCTCTAAGCAAAATTAACAAATTATGTGGCCCTCATTAATCATATTCTTTAAAACCCTTAGAACACGGGCACGCCATTTAGCGAATTTTCATGGCCTCTCGCAAAGTTAACAACACATAGTTGCTTAGGCATGTCATTTTAATAATTTTACCTTCTTAAAACTGAGTGCACATTTCATGTGACCCAAATCCAAATCCCAAAAGGTCGAATAAAAAATGTTCCGGATTGTGGGTGCATTTCATGTGATGCAAGCCAAAGACATGTTTTAAACGACGTTCAATATTCCTTAAAAATTAATTAAAAGCGTTAAAAGGTCTAAAATTGCACATAGGTTCGAACTTTATTAAAATTAGATAATTAAGCCGGATATAACAGTTGAGCGACCGTGCTAGAACCATGGAATCTGGGAATGCCTAACACCTTCTCCTGGGTTAACAGAATTCCTTATCTGAATTTCTGGTTCGCGGACTGTTAAACAAAGTCATTCTTTTCCTTGATTCGGGATTTTAAACCGGTGATTTGGGACACCATAAATCTCCTAAGTGGCGACTCTGAATCTTTTAAATAAATCCCATTTCAGTTGTCCTTTAATTGGAAAAAACCCCATTTTGTTATATCCCTTTTGGGGTGGTGTGAGGTAAAAAGGAGGTGCGACAGCGGGTCCCAAGGGAAGTGATTCGGCGGGTTCTTCGCTAAGGGGGTATTCATGTGATGGAAGACTCATGGAGTTGATTATATTAGGGGCCAAGTCAGAGCGGGTGGCTCTCAACAACAGTCATGGTAAATTTACAAGATGAGGTGTGATGCCTAACAATTTTGGGCGTATGGTTACGGGTAATAATCAAGCTTGTTAACAGCCTATGAGAAGAGGCACAGAATGTTCTGTGACGTTTTGGCTTGCGATGTAGCAATCGGGAGGTGTGAAAAAAATTCGTAGGATTTGAGACAGCATGGTCTCGCGGTTCAAGGTTAATCGGGGTGAGTGCAGATAGAGTATGGTAAGTGTTGGATGGAGCTATTATTTTTTCGATTGCAATCAAGGATAAATTGGACGAAGATAGATTGACAAGCCATAAATTGGTGGTAGAGATCAATTCCTTCCGTGTGATCAAGTTATGCAAGTGAATTTTAACGGGGCGTATGAGGCTTGTGAGCCACCGTGATTGATATTATTCAAGAGCATTCTTCTGTTATGGCTTGTCATGTGGAAGCAAATTCTGGAAGGGCTATGGTGCCTTAGACCACTACCTAGATGTTTGCATGTTCTGCGGTTATGAGAATTCGCTTGTGTGTTGCTATGTTCCTCCTGAAGTGAGTTTAGTGAAAAAATTTTATGTGATGAAGTGTTAAACTATTAGTGGTTTCGGAGTTATGATGAAGAGTTGTGTTCTATCGTATATTGGCATACTGGGTGCGGTAAGTGATATGAAGTTTGAAGTAAGGATCAAGGTTGCAGTTCAGTATTGAAAAGGGTGTCACGAGCTCGGATGAACAGGAAGGGGGTTTAGATATTTTGGCATTGTGTTCAACGTCACTTGAGATCGATGTTTTGTAAAAAGGCTTTGCATCATGGTTAAGGAATTCTTGATCGCTTTTCAGCGTTGGTGTGGCCGATGGTTGGGATGTACGGACCTAATATGTGTTTCTAAAAGTTGTGGGAGTGTGTCCCACAAGAAGATTGTATAAGTGTGACATGTGGTCAATCGATTGATTAAAGATGTAAACCAAGTATGAGGATGGTGGTAATAACATTTATTCGAGAATTTATGCCTGGAGGGCACTCTAGTTATTGGGTTATGGACTGTGGAGGTTCGCTCCAGCTATGGGGGTTGTTCTTATGTGTTATGAGCAGAAAAGAGAGTTATTATGAGCCTTGGAAAGGTTATTAGCCTAGTCAGTGCGACCAGAATCAGCTTGAGGTCGGGGGATGGACTCAAATGTGAATATGGGCTCTATATTAAGCCAAACGTGTTCGTTTCAGTAATGCGCTCCTTATGGAGGAGTATTCAGGGTGTTATTTTGTTGCCAGATATTTCATTTAGTGATGCATTGCGTTGTGTGAGTTGTGAGACAGCTTGAGAAATTGCTTAGGTATTGAGGATCCGCGTAGAAATGATGTTATATGAGCAAATTGGCTTTTGAGATTCAGATTGTATATCGCACATCAGTTGTGCTTGAGTTTTGTAGCTTATAGTGCTATATGTTCACTCAGGGATGTTATTATGCACTTAGTATGATTATGACCGATATTCGATATTTTGTTGTAATGAGCAAATTTAGCTCGATGTGCAATCTCCTTATGTGAGATTTATGTGTTGATCGGGTGGCACGTCTCCATGGGTATGTTATTTGGATCGGGTTGTGCGCCGCAGCAATGTGATGTTGAGTATATTTTTCTATACGCTGTTTTTGTATGTCTCGCTTCCTATTTTCTAAGGAAAGTCCGTATTAGTGCGGGAGTTAGGTAATTCGTTCCAGAGTTTGTTTCCTTTTGTATCACGTTCGAATTGGTGGCCTATTGGCACATAGTAGCATCATATGAGACTTTTGATAATGTATGGGCTGGCTTAGTACCTGAACAATTGTATCAGATGAGACGAGATCTCTTGATCTAGGATCATTGCAATCCGACCATATGAAGCATATTAAGGAGCTAAGATCATTATACAACTCAGAATGAAGTGATGGTTCTTATCGGGAATATAGACCCAATGATTGGTTGACACGGCAGTTGATTATGAATTTCTGCACATCTCTTCCATCGTGGTGATATTGTAAAGGTTAAAGTAAGACCTGTGTATGTCATGGGGTGCAATGAGAGCATCAGATTAGTAGGATTTCGACTAAGTTGATCAGAAAATGTTATTGTGGTCCGGTGAGTAAAGTGATGCAAGGTGTGAATTCAGCTAAGGCATGCAATCATGTTTGGGTACAGCATGTAGTAATTGATATGGTGAACGTATGTTGGAAACAGGTCAGGCATAAAATTTCGGATGTTGGAATTGGGCTCTAAGGCGTATTTGTTTGAATAAAAGGGAATATCTTTAGAATTGATCAAGCTAATGTGCTCAACTGAGTTGTGGTAGCATGGGAAGGTGCATGAGAAGTTAAACAGCCCCCAGTGTAGTTCTCAGCATGTTCGAGGACGAACTTATGTTTAAGTGGGAGAGAATGTAACGACCCGACCGGTCGTTTTGAGCCCTAGCATGTCGTTCAGTAGTCTGAGGTCATGAGCAGCTTCCTTTCAGGTATTATGACTTATACGCGTGGTCGGAATTGAGTTTCGGGAAGTTCGGAGTTGATTTGGAAAGATAATTCTCATTTCGGAGGCTTAAAGTTGAAAGAATTAACTAGGATGAGATTTTTACGTAAACGACCACGGAATCAGCATCTGAAGGTTCCAGCAGGTTCGTATGATGATTTCGGACTTGGACGTATGCCCGGTTTGGGTTTTGGATAACCTGGGAGTGTTCTAGCACCTATTGTGGAAGTTAGCATTTTAGAAGAAATTTCACAAGTTTGGCTTGAAGTACATTTCAGTGTTATCAATGTCCGTTTGAGATTCTGAGACTGTGAATATCTCCGTATGGTGATTCTGGAGTTGGGGGCGCGATCGGAAGTGAATTCGGAGGTCCGTTGGTCATTTTGAAGTCATTGGGCTAAAGATAGAAAATTGAAGGTTTTGAGAAATTTGACTGGAGGTTGACTTTTTGATATCGGGGTCAAAATCCGATTCTGAAAGTTGGAGTAGGTCCGTAATATCGAATATGACTTGTGCACAAAATTTGAGGTCAATCAGACGTGATTTGATAGGTTTAAACATCGGAAATAAAAGTTTGAAGTTTTAAAGTTCATAAAGCTTGAATTGGGGTGTAATTCATGATTTTCGTGTTGTTTGATGTGATTTGAGGCCTCGAGCAAGTCCGTAATGTGTTTTAGGACTGGTTGGTATGATTGGTTAGGGTCCCGGGGGCCTCGGGTGGATTTCGAGTGGCTAACGGATCGAAATTTGGAATTTTTGGACAACTGAAGGGTCTGGTTGCTGGTATTTTCACTTCTGCGCTGGGTTGACCGCAGAAGAGGCCTCGCAGAAGCGGAAAAGGAGCCGCAGAAGCGGGTTTTTGATCCAGGCTCGAGGACCACATATGCGGTCAAGATTCCGTAGAAGCGGGACCGCTTCTGCGAAAGGATAGTCGCAGGAGCGGAAGAGGGGCAGTTGGAGAGGACTGCAGAAGCGGCTGACGGTCCACAAAAGTGGGACCGCGGAAGCAGAATTTCTTCAGCAGAAGGTGAAGTAGCTGGAGGCAGAGGGGTTGTTTTAAAATCAGGATTTGGCCATTTTCTCTTATATTTTCATGGCTTGGGCGATTTATGGGGAGCTTCAAGAGAGGATTTTCATCATCAATGATAAGGTAATTTATCCCCACCTATTTTGAGTTAAATACATCAACTATGTATGGATTTGAGCATTTAAATTAGTATGAATTTGAGGTTTTGGTGGAAAACCTAGAAAATTAGTAATCTTGGAATTTAGCCACAATTTTGGGGATGAAATTAAGAGAAAATCATATAATTGAGTTCGTGAGTTCATGGGTAACCTTCATCTTCAAAAAATTTTGGGTTCCGGGCACGTGGGCCCGAGGGCATTTTTGTCAACTTTTCGATCGAGGTTAGGAATTGCTATAAATTGGATTATAATGAGTACCTTAGCATATATTAATGGGTTTACATAATTATTGGCTAGTTTTGGAGCGTTGTGCATCAATTAAAGTCTTCGAAAGGGCGTGGAATGCCGGCTATGGATCTTCGGAGCGAGGTGAGTCTCCTTTCTAACCTTGTAAGAGAGAATTGTCCCAATAGGTGAAATAATTGATTATGTGCTCCTATTTGTGGGGACTACGTACGCACGAGGTGACGAGAGTCCGTGCGTAGCTACTATTATGCTATTGTTCAGGTAGTTAGGACCCAAAAACATGCTATATTTGGATTATTTATGAACCTATTGATAGTTTGAATTGCTTAAATCACATCAAATTAGCAAATAAATTTCTAAACAGATAAAACCTCATTTTTCTTAAATGGTTAAAAAAGAGGACTTGCTTTCATTGGATATTTGCTACGTGTGGACTTCTTGATTGACAGTCTATGTGTTTATTTATGGAACAGGCCGAACACCTCGGTAGATTAAATATATGCATCTATTGGCACGTCGTCGACCCTCGGCAGGTGCACATTTTACATTTCTGTTGGAGCGGGCCGTCGACCTCCGCATGATTTGCGCATGCTTGTATTGCTGCTTGAACTTATTAAAGTCATTATTGCCTCTTCATGGCTTGAGAATATTTGAAAATAATGGAAAAGAAAGTTGGGAAATTTCCCATAAAAAGGAATAATAGTTTACTTGTTTTCTTCTATTTGATAAAAATCATGTTGGTAGAAATTCACGATTTAATGTAATATTGACATCATTATTAGACCACTAGTAAGTGTCGAAGTTGACCATTTCGTCTCTACTTCTTCGATATTAGGCGGGATACTCATTGAGTACACGTTGTTTACGTACTCATACTACACTTATGTGCATTTTTGTTACACATGTATATGTAACTCTAGCGGTCTACTGGGCGTGGCAGCACAGATGATTCTGGGACTAGGTGAGCTGCATTATTCGAGACGGACGCAGCTAGAGCAGTCCCTTCCAGCATACTGTATTTACTTTCTATCCACTGTATTTCAGACGGACTTTGTAATTTATTTCCTCGTCAGTAGATGCTCATGCACTTGTGACACCGGGTTCTGGGATAGTTTGAAGTATTTTATATTAACTGCCTATCATTTAAATTTGATTTGAGGCTATTATCTTTTAAATTGCTAAACATGGAAGGAAAATCCTAGATTTCAAAAGTATTAAAACGAGACTTTGATTAAATGATTTGGTTGGCTTGCCTGACAACAGTGTCCGGCGTCACTACGACCCTTAGTGAATTTTGGGTCGTGACAAAAGAGGAGAAGTATAGATATTTATAGCTTTTTGAAAACGAGTAAAAGAGAAGTAACAAGCTACAAACATGGAAATAATCGCAATTCAGAATCAATTATAGAGGTGACTGCCTTTAATTAAGGGATCACTTGCTTAACGGGCAGTGATAGGTTCAAAATAAGGAAGGAAATCAATTTGTAAGCAAGCCGACAGTTGCCATAAAAGAAGTAGTAAAATAATTGAGTATGTAATCAAGTCTAAGTACAGAAACATATTTATTTTGGAAAAGGATTCAGTAAAGCAAAACAAGGAAAGAAATCAATTAACCTTAGCAGGCGAGTGAATCAGAAACCAGTTACAAGGTTGAAGATCAATCAAAGAGGGATTCTCAGCATATAAATAGAGTACACAAACACTATACATGTGAGGCCAAACCTATCGGCAAAAGAAATAGCACACAATAGTTGCACAAACTTTCGTAGATAGCAACATTCGAAACATGACAGTCCAATAGGTCAAGTCACATTGAATCAATAGTGAAGAAAACATAGACTATCAAAAACTTGCAAAGGTCTCACAACAGCAAGTAAGGAAACCCCTTTGAAAAATTAGGGTTTCAAATCATAATCAAGTTTTGAAGATAATAGCAAATAAATCGGACAAATACTAGCAAACAAATTTAGAAACTCAGAAGAAATTAGGGTTTTCAACAATAGTAATGTTTAAAAGATGATAAACAAACAAATCAAACAAAACTTAACTACACAGGCATTCGTCTAACAGACAACCAAGAGAAATTAGGGCTTTTATCATGTAAACCTAGATAGAATAACAATACGAGAAAACATAGCAAGACATGTTGAAAATCAGAGAAGAGATTTGAAATAACTTAATAGGAAAATCCTAATCGGAAAAGATAAAGAGTTTTGGAAGCAGAGTTTTAAAAGAAACTTCGAGAAAATTGCTTAGAAGTTCAAAGCAAACATAAATCTGAAGCAGATCTGAAAGAAATCGAAAGAACCTTAGATATTAGGGTTTCAGAAGAACCCCAAGTGGAGAGAAAGGCCTTGAAATCCATTGATCTAAACAGGAGAGTCAACAGTCTAACTGGAATGGCCATGACTAGCCGGAGAAAGATCAGAAACGACCGGAGAACGGTCATCGAGCAAAGTCTGGACCAAGCTCCTTCATGATCTGGTCATGAGACCACAGAAACGAACATGTAGGAGCCATGAGAGGTTGATACAGGTCTCCGATGACCTTGGAAGGCCATGGATTAGGGCAAATTAGGGTGGTGGCGGCTAGGGTTTAAGGGTGGTGTAGAGGGGATTTGAGAGAGGAGGGGGATTCATAGGCGGTGTGTTGTGAGGAATGATCGGGTTTAGGTGGTCGTTTGGGGTTAATTAAGGTAAGGGGGTCTGATGGCCATTGATCATTTTGATCAACGGCCTGGATTGAACGGGTAAGTGGGGTGGTTTAATAGAATAGGGTTTGGGTCGGTTCAGACTAAAATTGGGTCAGAATAATTGGGCTTCAAATTGGGTTCAATTGGGGTTTAAAATCAGGCTATAATTGAAATAAAATGGGCTAACATTTAAATAGCCGATTTTTCCTATTTGATTTATAAAAATAATAAAATAATTTTTGTAAATAAATTAATGATACTAAAATAATTTATAATACATAATTAATTATGTAAAAATACCAGACCTAGTTTTGTGAGCATAAATGCAATTAAATCATAAAAGAGGCTAATATTGCAATTATATGAAATTTAGCTTTAAAAATACTAAATAAATTTATAAAAAATATGCAAAAAATTCCCTTGGCTATATTTGGTATAGATATAAAAGTGCAATAAAGAAATCACCAAAAAATGACAATTTTAGAAATAATTACTAAATTTTATGGATAAAAATAAGGAAATGAATATATTTAAAAATCTTTTAAAATTAAGGAAAAGTAATGGAGCACTTGCATATATGCATATGAGTATATAAAAATCATTTTGAAGCTATTTTCAAATTGAAAATATATAGAAAAAAATTGGGTGTCAACATGTAGAATTGGGAGAAAAGAAAATCGAAGCCAATGACAAAAAAGAGGACACGTACAATCCGAGGGTCGACGAAATCCCAGGAGCGCCACCAATATTAAAAGGCCTAGATTCCAAGAAGTTTTTTCAAAAACCATTTCCTCCGAGCGCAACTCCAAAATCGATCCCTAAGAATTTTTACATGCCCGAGATTCCTAAGTACAACTGAACAACCGACCCAAACGAGGATGTACCTCGTACACGTGCGCCATCAAAGGGAAAGACTTGGAGGATGATGAGATCGAGTCTGTTTTGCTGAAAAAGTTTAGGGGAGCTCTATCAAAGGGAGCTATGATATGGTATCGCAACCTACATCCTAATTCTAATGACTCATTTGTTATGCTTGCATATTCCTTCGTAAAAGCACACACCTGGGCTATTCAGGTCGTGACCAGGAAGTTAGACATTTTCAAAGTGACACGGAGGGACGGTAAGTTGCTCTGAGAATTTGTGTCCTGGTTTCAAATGCAACAGATGGACATACCTCCGGCTATGAACGACTGGGTCGTTCAGGACTTCACCCAAGGACTCAATGTTCGAAGCTCGTTGGCTTCACAGTAATTAAAACAAAATATGGTAAAATATCCAGTTGTTACTTGGGAGACGTGCATATACTGTATCAATCAAAAATTAGGGTCGAAGATGATTAACTTGGGGCCCATTCCAGGTTCGTTTATTCCATCAAAGTCATCGACAGAGTCAAGATAGACGTTGATCATGAACCAAGATCAAACATGGATCGGTATCAGCCATACAATAGAGACCGAAGAGGTAGTGGATCTGGGCGAAACCCTATGAGAAGTGAAAAGAGGATTAATCGAGGTCAAAACAACTAGGAACTCATGAGCAAAACCAGTTTCAACGGGCCCACCGGGCCTAAGTAAGTGCCAAGGTTATCAGAGTTCAACTTTAACATCATCGCCGCCGCCATCTATCTGCCATCAGACCCATCAAAGACACTAAATGGCCTTGACCTCTACAATCCGATCCAGCCCAAAGGGATCCTAACATAATTTGCAAATATCATGGCACTCACGGCCACAAAATAGAGGATTGCCAATAATTAAGAAAGGAAGTAGCCCAGCTATTCAACAATGGACATCTTCGAGAGTTCCTAAGCGATCGAGCCAGGAATAATTTTAGGAATAGAGATTCTAATAAACATATCGAGCAAGAAGAACCTCAGCATGTCATTAACATGATCATCAATGGGTTGACGTCCTCTAGGGGCTGATGCTAAAGCGCACCAAAGTATCCATTACAAGGGAAAAAAGGGACTCGAGATTACATGCCAGAACAAACCTTGTCTTTCAACGACGAGGATGTGGAAGGGATCGTGCAGCCCCACAACGATGAACTGGTAATATCTGTACTCATAAATAAATCTCCAGTTAAGTGTATGTTAATTGATCTAGGTAGCTCGGCCAACATCATTAGATTGAGGGTTGTGGAACATGTCGGTTTACAAGATCAAACCATTCTTGCAGTCCGAGTTCTAAACGGATTCAACATGGCATGTGAAACCACTAAAGGGGAGATAACAGTGAACATCACCGGGATCATTCAAGAAGTAAGTTCTATGTAATCGAAGGAGATATGAGGTATAATGCCCTATTCGGGAGGCCATGCATCTACAACATAAGGGGAGTACCCTCGACTCTACACCAAGTGTTGAAATTCCCAATGCTAGAGGGATTAAAACAATCTATGGAGAAAAATGAGCCATAAAGGAAATGTTCGCAGTCGAATAGGTGATCCCCCATATCCACACTTACAGTGACAAAAGATGCGAGCTCGGTTGCTAAGGAAGGAACCAAACAGCAATCACCGACACCGATCCTGACCGAATCGGAGAAGCAGGGGACAGGTGAGGATGACGACTATGGAGTCCCCAGGTTCTTTATAATCCCCAATGATTCTGATGCCGCCAAACCAATGGTCGGGAACTGGAGCAAGTCGCATAGATCGAGCACTTTCCTGATCGTAAGGTATACCTAGGCACAGGGTTAATTCCCAAGCTCAGAAAAAACTCATTCAATTCCTTATAGCTAACATAGATTGTTTCACTTGGTCCCACCTTGATTTAACATGGATCCCGCTGGAAATAACCACTCACAAGCTGAGCTTGGACCTGAAGTTCCACCCGATCAAGCAGAAAAGGAGGTCCTAGTCCGAAGTCAAGCATGCATTCATCAAAGATGAGGTATCTAAATTCCTTTAAATATGGTTCATTCGGGAGGTCAAATACCCGGATAGGTTAGCAAACGTAGTAGTAGTCCCTAAAAAAGGAAACAAAGTAAGAATGTGTGTAGAATATAAAGACTTCAATAAAACAACTCCCAAGGACTCTTTCCCTTTGCCTAACATCGATCGCATGATCGATGCGACGGCCGACCATGAGATCCTCATTTTTTTCGACACTTATTTCGAGTACAACCAAATTCGGATAGACCAGGGAAATCAGGAAAATATGTCATTCATCACTAAGTACTCACCTACTTCAGACTAAAAAATGCCGGTGCCACTTACCAACGCCTAGTAAATCAGATGTTCAAAGAACATATAGGAAAATCAATGGAGGTTTATATTAACGATATGTTGGTTAAGTACCTATGAGTAGAGGACCATTTAAAGCATTTGCAGGAAACCTTTGACATATTGAAGAAATACAATATGAAGCTGAACCAAGAAAAATATGCATTCGGAGTCGGATCCGAAATATTTCTCAGATTCATGGTGTCCAATCAGGGGATCGAGATCAATCCTGATAAAATTAAGTCCATGGAGGACATTATCGTAGTGGACAATGTCAAGGTCGTACAAAGGTTAATCTGGCACATAGCCGCTTTAGTTAGATTCATCTCGAGGTCCTCCGACAAGAGCCATCGGTTCTTCTCACTGTTGAAGAAGAAGAATAATTTCTCATAGACTTCGGAGTGCCAACAAGCCTTGGAGGAACTCAAATGGTACCTCTCGAGCCCATCTTTGCTTCACGCTTCGAAGGCAGACGAACAACTGTACCTATACTTAGCAGTATCTGAGGTGGCGGTAAGTGGAGTCATGGTCGGGGAAGAAGAAGGTATGCAATTTCCTATCTGTTATGTTAGCAGAACTCTATGCAAGGTTGAAACTAGGTATCCTTACCTAGAAAAATTGGCGCTCGCTTTTCTAAGCGACTCTAGGTAGCTAAAACCATACTTTCAATGCCACCCAATATGTGTTGTAACTACTTACCCATTGAGGAAAATAATACATAAACCCAAACTCTCCCACCTAGGAGACGCGTTAGGCGCCGTGTCCTCGCCTACTATTTCATTGCTTTTGTTGATGACATTCATGAGGTCGGTTGGGAAGTCGCTTGTTATTCTCATAGTTTCTCCTTGGTTACCTGTCATATGGGGTTTTGTATATACAAAGAAATGAGATCTCGAGTTTTTCGAAGGTAGTGACCTGCATTAATTGTAGATCTAAAGGACACTAAGAATTTAACTAAGAAATTTCCATAAACGATGCCAAATTGTTTGACCAAAAAATATAGATATTGTTTTAAATAATTAAATTTATATGAATAAGGATTAATCTTAGCTAACAATAATATTTCTAGATGGAGTTCTTAAAGAAGCAATAAATACTACGTAGATCTGGTCGGATAGTGGCAGTGGCATGCGGTAAATATTCTAGAAATCAGAGGCAATAATATAACAATCAATGATAATGAATAACAATAAATGACATTTAAGTAAATAGAACAAATGATCCACCCAAGAAAGGATGGAATAAGTGGATGTTCTTTTTGATAATGATGAATGATAGACAATCGCTTGAATATTTGAGTTATTCTCAGATCTAGTGGAAAAGTATAGATAAGAATCTCAGTGAAAAGGTGATGTTTTTATCCTATCAAATGAGATCCGATTCTTTAAATCAAAGTGTGTTATTTAAAAATGAATATCACATGTTCCTATAATAGTGTCTTTTTCTATTTATAGGGAACATGTTCCTAAGAAACCCTAATAGTACAAGTGAAGAAAATATACACTAGAATATTCTCTTTAATATCCCATATTGAAACTAGTAGTTATAACTCTGTCAGAGGTACTCGACCTCAGCCTCGACCCTTGCTGATACCTCGACTTTGGCCCTTGTTGATTCTTTGACTTCGGCCCTTGGTGACACTTCGTCCACAGACTTCGCCGCTTTGTGGGCCATTTCAACAAACGACGACTTGGGAACTCTTCCCTTAATACTACCTTGGCTTAAATATTCTAAAGATATATTTTGACTCATACAAATTGTACTTACTCATCAATAAATAATATATTTATTTTCTAGTTTTCCCTTATTTCTCCAACAAAAAGAATATCTTCCTTTTTCCACTCTATTTTTGTTTCCTTGGAAGGTCATTTGAAAATGGCAGCATAAATATTTGTTGCATAGAGAGAATAAAATAATAAAAAATAAAAAGAAGTCAAAGGAGCCAAGAAACTATTAATAGGCACGTGCTAGATGAAACATGTTTTACAATGAAAGAGATGGCTTAAATGGCGAATGGCAGATTTTCGCATCGGATAAATTGGTATAGAAATTTGGGTATGATTCCACGTGTCAATTTAGAAGGTAAGTCCAAGAGGTTCGGTAGAGGGAGCTGATACCATCTTTAGCACCTATTTGGCCATAGATTTTAAATATATATATGTTTTAATTTTTTTTGTGATAATTAAATATTTTATTAATCACCAAAGGAGATCTTTACAAAGCCATAGTTAGTTAACTCGACTAACTATCTAAAAAAATAAAAGCTAATAATTTCCTCTACCTGCCATCATAGGGAAAGTTAGAATAAAAAGATTGGAAATAAATCCTAATTCTAACAAGCAATCTAGCACAACACATATATAAGCTATCTCTTTTGCAATGGTGACCCAATCTTTATTCTTCTTCTACAAAATCCTTTGGTTTCTCTCTATTCATATAGCTTGCACTGTTTCAGTATATAACATCTTGTAAATCCGGGCATCTGAAGACTTCCCTTTGGCATTCTCAATAGTTCACTGTTGGTATTACATCCATGCAGTTGGAAAGGTTGTGCTCTTCTTCCCCATAACAGTACTCTTTCCCATATCTTCCTCGAGAGTCTACATTGTACAAAGAGGTGTTTATTTGTCTTATTGTATTTCTGGCAAAGAGTACACTTTAGGTCCACATTGATACCCCATTTTCACTAGCCTATCTGCACTGAGGAGTCTTTCATGCAAGTGAAGCAACATGGTGAATCTTGCTCTAGGTCTGGAATCATTGGAGAACATTAGGCATTTCCATGGTATTCTTAGAAGGTCTCCTAAGAGATGCAAATAAGTCTGTTTAATCAAGCTTTTTCCTGTTACAGTTTGGCCCTTTATTTGCATCATGATATCCCTAGCATCGAAAATCTTCCTATTTATCCAACATGCATGTTTTGGCACCCCTATAGTTGCAAGTTGTCGCCCCTTGATGTAGTAGCTATGAATCCATCGGATCCATAGCCTATCATTTTTATGTGCTAAGTCCCAGCAATTTTTCACTACTGCTGCTTTGTTCAATAAATCCCACTTGTGGGGTCTAGGAAGAGTAGTGTATACGCAGACTTTACCTCTACCCGAAGGAGTAGAGAGGCTGTTTCTACTCTGTTCTATTCCATAACCTTAAATTTATGAGATTGAGGCCACCTGCAGATTTAGGCGAGCAAACGTTTTCCCATGCTATCAGTGCCTTCTTACTAATTGAGTTGACCCCTGACCAAATATAGTTACGACAGTATACATATATGAAATCCAATACCTTCGCAGGAACATGAAGATTTGGGACTAATAGGCTTGGATGCCAAATTTGGCAAATTTAACCAATTGTATACGCCCAGCATAGGAAAGTTTTCTAGCAGTCCAAGAAGAGATTCTGTTCACTATCTTCTGAACAAGAGGCTGCCATTGTGTTGTTGTCAAATTCTTAGTAGATAGAGGAATACCAAGGTAATTGAATGATAATTCCCCATAGGTGTATCCCAGTAGCTCCAGAAGGTTATCTTTTTCTTCATGTATCACTCCTCCACAATATAATGAATTTTTGCCTAGGTTAGCTTGTAAACCCGGCGCAGAAGAAAATTGAGTAAAGCACCGAGGGAGACAAAAGGCAAATTCATCTTTTCTGGCTTTAGATCTTGACTTGGATCTCCCCTTCTTTATCCTCGTTTGATTTTGAGGATGACCCCTCACAAATAGTGCTTCTCCTTCTCCGCCCTTCTGTTTTTCTCGCTTTC